>QKWP01002056.1:36395-90146 GCA_003550325.1 Gigaspora rosea | reverse complement strand
TAGTTGAATGAACCCAGAAATACACGAACAAAAGAAATTTCTAAGGAACATTACAAAAGACTATATTGATCTCCAAGATTCTAACCAAGAGAATAACGTAGTCGAACAAATATTATCAAAAGAAGAACTAAACATAAAACTGCAAGGACTCCTTGACCAAATAAAAATCCAAATCCAGACCCTACAAGGACAACTCACATTAGAAGAAGCTTATAAAAATAACGAGTATGCATTTCTATTTAAAAGAGCAACAGCAATTTACAAAACATTAAACAGTAACAAGTCAGAAGTAATAGTACAAAGGAAATACCTTTCGCAAATAAGAAAACTTGTAGAATTCTATATTAAAGAAAGCAACTTAACAGAATATTGGTTCTACCCAAAAAACACAGGCTTATTACGATCACACGAATATATTAGACCAACAATCGATCAGCTACTTAAAGGAACCTATGAAAAGAAAATAAAATACAACTACAAGTTAATAAAAATTGAATAACCTCAACATATAAGTAATAACAAGGAATACGAACTCGTTAAACAAAAGAAAAACAGTTTAAAAGACACTCACGAAAAAAGTGAATGTCACGACAACCCATAAGGAGAACTCAAGAATCACAATTATCAGAAATAGAAAAAGCATACTTAAACAGAACATTATTGGCATTAGAAGGTGCACGAAATATCCAAGAAAACGACCAAGCTACACAAATAATATTTCCAAATACAGGATTAACCCAGGCAACCCAAGACTATCTATTACAACATCATACCCAGTTAATACTAGAAACCTCGACTACTAGAAGGAACCCAAGAACTAATAACTTAGAAATTATTGGAACACCTATAATCACTGAAGCAATAGGAATATTACTTCAAACAGCATTTGGACAATATACTGTATATTACGCTTACGACCAAATTAACAATAAAAGATTGGGACTACCAACTGATATCTTTAATGCCCGATAGAAAAACAAGAACTTACTATATAAAGAAAATAATACTACTACTCGAAAATTATAAATCAGAAATAGTAAAAGAACTAACAACACTTGAAACACCAAGACTAAAAGAATATTACAAAACAGCTCTTATATCAATATCAGTAAACCAAGGAATACTTGAAGAAAGGATAAAAGAAATTTCTATTCAAAATATAGAAGGGGAAATAGTTGATAAAATAATTGAAACCCTTTTATATATCAATAATACAAAGTGGACCAGCTTATAGAAGCAATACCTTTAACTAATATTACCATATTGTGGATGAACCACCTTACATTGTCAATACTTACATACGACCGAAAACAATATACTTTATAATTTTATTAGAACATACTATCCATTTGTTATATAATCAAACTAATTAAAGAAGGGATTATTGAAGCGTATACTATTAAACTTGCCAAAGAACAATTTAATGAACGAAGAACAAAATAAAACATTAGAAGAATTAAGAAGATTCAGATTTAATTGGAAACCAATTTCTAGACCACCTAAAAATAGAAAAGCAAAAAGGTACCCACGAAATAAAGATATCCTGGAATCAAGAGAGCTCATACAAATAACTAACGATATCTGGAATACAATTAACGACCTTATTGACCGAATAAACCCTACAAACAATTCAAGACTAGGAGCAATCCTATTAACACTTGAAGGAGCTAAGAGTATAGCAAGAGAATTCTATCCACATACACTGGAATACGATAAACAAAGACCAGATTAAATACCACCTCATATTTTAACAAGAACAGCAACCTTATTTCCGGATCTAACAGGAAGAGAACTTGTTGAGGAACAAAAGAAACAAAGAAACATTTATAACAATTTTCTAGATAACACACAGGCACAGATCGAAGGAATAAAGAAAAGATTACTAGCAGAATCGCCAGAATTTTGCAAAATATTTGAAGAAAACCCTGAAACAGAAGAAACAGAATTCTATTACGGAGACTATAATAACCAGTTCACAATATTACCATTCAGATTTCATCATCTAATATTACACCATCTAGAAGCAATTGACAATATATTGTATTCTGAAGGAGCAAGAAATAAGATATATTTTGAAGAAGAAGAAAGTTACATATCAGCATATACGGAAATAAATAAACTTAGTCAAGAATTTCTAGATCAAGCAAAGAAAGTCAAAGAATTAAAAAAGGAAAAAGAAAGGCTTGAACAAGCCACTGACAAAATAATCAATAGGATACTATTGGAAAACAACAAATCAATTGAGAAACCAAAAAGAATAAGATCTAACTCAATCTAAATGAATATTAAAGAAGAAATAATAATAGAAGAATTAAAAGAAGAATATTTTAAAAGAACCGGAAGAAAAATAGAAGAATACGGATACTGCACAATTGCATCAGATATAAAAGAAATAGAACCAGAATATCTAGAACACGAAGAATTATACAAAAAGCTTGACTATTTACACTCTATAATAATTAATAATATAGGACAATATCTTATTAAAAGAAAAGAAACCTACGATACAGTAGGAGAATTAAATATCTACAATTGCTACTCAGATAATTGCACCTGGAATAAATTAACAATAGCAAGAGATATCTTTAAACTACAAGAACAGGTTTATCAACCCTATTTAGGACACGAGATAGGAATAGTTGCTGCAAATAAATTATATGCAGATATAATAGAAAATATTATCCTAAGCATTAAAGGAGACCAATTCCATCAAAAAATAGAAAGCACTATTGAAAAGTCATAGTAACAATATCAACACCTTTACTAACTTACTGGATAAAAAACAGACCCATACAAAAATACAAATGAGTTACAACTCCCAATTCGAATTAACCAGTAACTATAGACCACAATACTTTAGTCACTTAGCAATAACAAGAAGAATAAAATTAAAACTAAAATATATTAGACCAGAATATTTATTTGAACAATATCATTTATTCCTTGTAAAACCAGAAGATTTAGGAGAAACTAAATATATCAAAAAGAACAAAAGAAAAGAACCCATAGAAGCTTTATATAAAAACTTAGAAAAACTAAAATCGGACCTAAAAGCAGAATTATTTGAACTGGCACTACGATACGAATCTAAAAATAACGAAACACTCAATATACATAATTGCTACGAAAACGAAGAATACTGGGAAATAGTGGACACAATCAGAAGAATCAACCTAACTATAGAATACCAAGAGCAAACCTATAGTCAATACTATCAAGCACAACCAGAAAAAGAAAAACAGGAACGCTTACAAAGCTCCTATATAAAATTCCTTGAAGAACTATACGAAAAACAAGTAGGAATTTGGATAGCAAACCAATACGTAATAGTAGAAACCTACGAAGAACTTGAAAAATACCATGAACAATATTGGGAACGAGAATCTATTTCAGTACTGGAACAGCCCTTACAATGAAAATGAAATAATATCATTTTTGCCAGAACGAAAAATGACACAATTAATATTATTCACAGAAATAGAAAATGAGACATGCATATTATTGGCACAAAGGATAAACCCAAGTAAAAACTTTTATTTAAAATTAAATGGACCTGGAGGAAAAGCAATACATGAAAAGAATGAAAATATAGACGTATGTGTCATAAGAGAATGCTTTGAAGAAGCTGAAATAGTATTAAGGAACGAAAAACTGCTGAAAATATTTGAGGAAACATGCTACTCGACTGAAGAATGGGAAGCAGAATCTTGTCTACAAAAGGAGGCAAGTCATATAGTAACCTTAGCAATCTACATACACCCCTTAGAAGAACCACCAAAACATACAGAACCACACAATTTAGGACCATGGAACCTATACAAAATAGAAGAACTGTTAAAACACCGAAATGAATTGATACCAATACTTGAAAAAAATATAGAACTAATAGATATAAAAATTAAAACCTACGAACAAGATATATTAGAACTACCTATAAATGCACAGAAATTAGAAGAAATAAAAATTAAAATGGGAAAACAACCACAACGGACCCGAGAAACTTTCAACTTTTTTAACGATATAGAATTAGAAATACCAGAAGAAGAAGTGCCCGAAATCGTAGACGAACAGTTTCCTATACTAGCATTAAACTTTGGGAAGTTATCCTCATTTGAAATCCAAACCTTGATTAAATATAAGAAAAAGATCCAAGAATTAATTAGACCACTTAGGAGAATTGAACACAAAATTCAAACAATAGAAAAATCATATAAAGGATTCAAGTACTTATCCATATTTGATAAGACTGAAAGAAAGATAATAGCCCAAAGATTTGGAGAAAACCCAACAATATTAGAATTATCCGAGGACAACACAATACCGCATAGATTCCAGAACACGATATTTGAATTTGAAATTCACAAAAGTTCCACAAATAAACTAACGTACCTCAAACTCCGCCCATCTAAAGATCAAATACAGATCAACGGTACAACCAAAGGAAAACAAACATGGGAATTCCTCCGTAAGAATTATTCGAAATTACCCCTAATTTAGTAATTCCCGGCAACACAAAATCCGACCACACTGTGCAATACTATAGCCCCACAAGATTGTAATGCCAAACTTCTCTAGATTAATGTTAATCATGCAACTTTAGAGAAACAATTCGAGAATGGATGTGTGACAATAAATACATTGACGATTTTATTAGACAATTTCAACTTAAACCCACAAAATATGAGGAATTTATTGAATGGATCCCTTTTACTAGATTAGCTGAAGTTCAAGAAATTAATACCTTTATGAATATTAGTGATTCAGAGTTTTCAGCAACCTGGTTAGATGGTAAACGAATGGCCTCATATGCAAATAAAATTCCGTATAGAATCATATTGGGTTGAGCTCAAAACTTTAAAATCCATTAGATTCTTTAAGAAAAGTAAGTAATGCACACCAAGCTAATATATAATTTTACTTATTTATGTGATTATAATATATTTATTTTATTTAAATTACAACATATTTATTTCTATTGCAAGCACTTAAATAATAACAAATATGAAAAAGTTATTGAATGGATTCCTTTTGATAGATTAGATAACGTTCAAAAATTAATGACTTTGATTCAGCAACATGGTTAGATGATAAACGAATGACTTGATTCATATAAAACTCATATAACTTATTAGATTCTTTAAAAGAAGTAAGTAATACACCAGCTAATTATTTATTTTATTTAAATTTTAACTTATTTGAATATTTAAAAACGCAAGTTTAAAACTCATTCATCTGTTAAAATTACAACAAATATAAAGTCTATGGAATACAATAACCAATAAATATATATTAGTATTTAATCTTAGCATGAGAAATGAAAGCTATGGAAAATGTGAATATTGTAATTTTTATAATACATCAAAAGCCTGGTGTCAGACCTCATAGAACAGTTCTATTGTGGACAGGTTGGAATGAAGGCATTGATAATTTTATCAAAGAATTTCAAATCGAGACAACAGAATACGAAAAGTGACTGAATGGATTCCTTTTAATAGATTGGATAAGTTATAGATATTAGTGAAATTAATTCTAGTTCGTTATGTTTGTCAACCTGATTAGATGATAAACGGTTAATCTCGGACGATCGAAACAATCACGTACACCAAGATGCACGGTTAAACTTGAAAATTTTCCGGCTCACTGAATTTTCAAAATGAAGTTAATAAATTATTTATATCCATAATTTGCTCGAATAAATGCTTATTTACAAGCATTGATTATTACATTCACATGATAGCAAGCTTGAAATATATGGTATAACCCAAAATACAGCAACTAATGAATATATGCTGGTATTTATATTAAAGAAGTTTTAAATATGGATATTGTGACCAATATAATACATCAGAATCCTGGCGCTAATCATGCGACCCTTATAGAAAATTTTAGAATGGACAAGTTGAAATCAAAGCATCGATAATTACATCAAAGAACTTCAATTTAGAGCTAAGAATATGAAAAAGTAATTGAATGGATTCCTTTCAATAGATTAGCTGATTAAAACATCGATAATTACATCAAAGAACTTCAACTTAGAGCTACAGAATGGATTCCTTTTAATAGATTAGCTGACTTAAACATTAGTGAAGACCAAACTGGCTATATGGCAAACGAATAATTTTAAAGGAAGATAAAAAATATAAAAAGTCACGTTCACCAAAATTTGCGGTTAAACTTAAAATTTTTTCTTGCTTGCAGAATTCTTTAAATTTTTTACACAAGGTAAAATAATTAGTTATTTATCATACATAATTTTGTCGAATTAAGGTTTATTTATATGAATTTATTATAAATTTAAGCGATAGTAAATTTGAGATATATGCATTGACACAACTAATGAATACATAGTGGTATTTAATTATCGTGTAAGAGATTATAAGAATGGAAAATGTGTATATTGTAGTCAATGTAATACATCAAAAGCCTGGTGCCAATCATGCGACCCTCGTATAACAATTCAAGGTGTCAAGTGGAAAGATATTGACAATTTCATTAAAGAAATTCAATTTGAATCCACAGAATACGATAATGTGATGGAATTGATTCCTTTTAATAGATTAGATAAGATTCTAGATATTAGTGCAATTAATCTAGTTCGGTATGTTTGACAACCTGGTTAGATGGTAAACGACCAGCAAACCGATTATATAGTATACCAACAACTTTGTTATATGACATACCGTCAATTTTCGACGACCAATATGATTATAAGAAGTCACGTACGCCGATATATGTAGTTAAACTTCAAATTTTCCATGACTTTTAGGATTCTTTGGATTTTTTCAAAGAAGTAAATTAATTTACAGTAATATACATACTTTCTTAAATCGAATACTTACATGTATTTATTATTATTATTAGTTTAAGAACCATTTGAAATCAGATGATAACAAATTTGAGATATATGGATTAACATAAATCACAATAACTAATGAATATATGTTGGTATTTAATGACATCGAGAAAGTGAGAGCGAGTATATGCGCATATTATAACCAATTTAATACCTCAGAAGGCTGGTGCCAGTTATGCGATCCTTATAAAATAATTCAAGGGATGAGAGGTATAAATGACGAGATTGATGGCAGTATAAATCTATATCAATATGGAAGATGTGAATATCAGATATTGTCACCAACATAATATATCAAAGGCCTGGTGCCAGTTATGTGACCTTATAGAACAATTCAAGGGTGGACAAGTGGAAATAAAATGATTGACAATTTTGTTAAAGAATTTCAGTTTAGGTCCACAGTATATGAGAAAGTGATCGAATGGATTCTTTTTAATCGACTAGCTAATATTCAAAGGATTAATGATAGTAAATTTGATTTAGCAACCTGGTTAGATGGTAAACGGAAATACCCAAATTATCAATCACGTACGCCAAGATATAAACTTCTTTTTTCCGGTTCACAATATTCTTTAATGAAGTAAGCTTTATTTGCATGCACTTGTTATTACAAGTTTAATAATTATTTGCGATCAGGTGACAGAAAACTTGAAGTATTCGGATTACCCCAAAATACAGCTACTAATGAATATAAATTATTATTTTCTATAACCCATACAATAACTATAATTAATCTAAAAGAAATTGTGCAAAATGTAATCGACTTAACACTTCAAGATATGGTGTCAGTCATTTGATCCTTATAGAATAACTAAGGAGTGGACAAATGAGAATAAAGACATTGATGATTGTATTAAAGAATTTTAACTCATTGCAACTGAACATGAGAAAGCAATTAAATGGACTCCTTTGATAAACCAAAATATCATAAAAGAGATCGGTAGAAGGATTCGGTACAGTATTTTTAGCCAATTGGCAACAAAATAAATATTTATGTCCAGACAAACAGTTCACTAAAGCTGCGTTCAAAACTTTACATAAACCTAAAAAATTTATAAATGATGTAAGTTTAAGACAATTTAAATATTCGCCTGCAGCATATAATGAATGTAATTCTGTTTTAGTTCAAAAATCACACGAGTTGTAGATTAAGTGGTAGCGTATATGGATCAACCCAAAATACAAAAAAGAATATATGATGGTGTTTTTCAATACACGAACGAAGGAAACCTTCGTAATTATCTAACATTAAATTTTTATGAACTCATATTGGAAGATAAGTAATCAATACTAATTGATATATCGGTATCGAAAGATTTAGCTAAAATCAACAAAGCATTCGTGATCTTCATTGCGGTAACATTCTACTGAATAAAGAAGAGTCATGGAGCGGTTCTCTAAAATCATATATCGCAGATTTGGGGTTATCTCGAAAGAACGGAGATTCCATTTTGGAGTGGAACATACGAAATTGTGCAATTGTGCCGTATATTGCACCTGAAGTTTTATTTGAAAAAAATACACAAGCGGCTGACATATATAGTTTTAGTATTATTATGGTTGAATTGGCTACTGGGATTTCTCCATTTAATGAACATTCAATCGACGTTACCCTTGCATTAGAAATTTACAAGGGATTGAGACCTAAATTTCCTTTAAAGCCCCCAAAACTGCTAATTGATACGTTGAATTAGCAAAATTATGCATGCATTCAGATTTATAACAACGACCATCTGCCGAAATTCTTTTTCATAAATTTTCTGAATGGTACGACAATAACGTCAGCCAGATGAATATTATGAATTTAATGCAACTAATAATTGCGAACGAAGAAAACAATATCTAAGAATTTAATGAAGCTGATCCTGAATCATCAATAATTTCATGTAAACCTTTGGATATCGTATATACAGGTAAATTTATCAATAAAACGAAATCTTACGACCAATTACGGAGATGTATGCTTAAAGTATTTAAAAACATATAATATAAAATTTTGTTTTTATTTATATAGATTCTACCATTTGTGATCTTGAAGTTTCCGGTCTTAATAACCTTAATAACTCTCTCTAAATACGCATATTTGACTAGGAGTACAAACTTTATCATGTTAAAAGTATGTACGGGAAATTATAAACAATCGCTGGAAAAATATAGAAATGGTTTCATTTCGAGTTAAACCCCATTTTTTTTTTTAAAAAAAAAAGAAAGAAAAAAGCATTATACTGTACTAAAAAGAAAAAATAATTTTACAAAATAAAAAAAAATAAAATGAAATACTTTATTTTAATTTTGTTAGTATTCATTCTCTAAGTAAAACTATAAAAAGAATATACCATAAAGTAAAAAGTAGCATTATGGTGCGCCTGCAATAACTCGAGATTCAGTGATCATAAACGAATAAATTCGGATCGCATCGATGGAATGAGTCGAATGGTAGTAAAATCATTCGATTCTGATCACTGAACCTCGAGATATTGCAGGTGCGCCATAATACCCCTTTAGCTCTTGTAACATTTGATGCTATTGTCTCATGGTCCTATTGTATAATTATTATCGAACGATTTTAGTACCATTCGATTCGCCTTGTTGAGACGAATCGAATGATACCAAAAATCGTTCGATTTGACCAAATGGTTCATGTTTTATGATTAGGCCTGTGAATATCAGTTCATATTATTGGCTAATTCACGTCGGGTCCATATATAATAAATCAAAGAATACTGACTTACCATTTAACTTTTTATTCGAGGTAATTTGGCGCATAAGCCTGTAAGCATGAAGAACATCGTTAATATAATTTGTTAAGGTAAATTATTCAAGTCCATGAATATTTACTGTCGCAGCTGATGCTGAAAACGGTTGATACTAGTGATGCCTGACGAAATGACGAAACCTGACGTTTCGTCATTGACGAAACTTGACGAAACTTATGGTTTCGTCATTTCGTCAAGGCAAAATTAGTTTCGCCAGGCATCTATAGTTGATACTGAAATTTTGACCTATTTTGATACGAAATTTTAAAAGTTTTTTCTGGGTGTTTTTTTTTTCGTTTTTGTCTTATAGGGTTAGGGTAGGGTTTGGGAATAGATATTAATCCGTTTTGGATGATTTTACTACCAAAATGTTCGTCTCAGTAAGACAATTCAACAAGCCTAAAATTATCAAACTCCAATCACAGGATCCTGAGATCATTATAGATTTGTATTGCTTTAATTATATAATTTTTGTATCTAGTATATTAAAAATTATTATTAAAGTTCTTATAAACTTTAATATTGAATAATTTTGAAACAGTGATCCATTTTGGATGATTTTACTACCAAAATGATCATCTCAATAAGATGATTCTAATGAATCTAAAATCGTTAAATTCTGATCACAGGATCCCAATATTGTTATAGATTTGTGTTATTTTAATATAAAATATATTAGATCAATTAAAAATAACATAAATCTATAATGACCTTGGAACCCTATAATCAGAATTTAACAATTTTAGGTTCATTAGAATTGTCTTCTTAAAATGAGCATTTTGGTAGTAAAATAATCTAAAACAGATTACTGGCTCAAAAGTTATCCAATATTAAAGTTTATAAAATCTTTAATAATACAGTAATTTTTAATATAATAATTTTAGGCTCATTGGAATTGTCTCACTAACATGAACATTTTGGTAATAAAATTATCCAAAACAGATTACTGGTTCAAAAATTATTTAACGATATTATAATTTACTTGTTTCATTTTGCTATATATGATCATGCAATATGGATGTTTGCAAATAGATTGTAACAGTATTTTGCCATGTATGAATTAGATTGTAACAACTTTCTATCGTGTATGGTTAGATTGTAACAACTTTCTACTATATGTGGATTAGATTTAATTTGGATTTATACTTAGAATTTCCTTGTAATTCCGAGAGAGGTAATTTTATTTTCGAGAAAGGGAATTTTCATCCGTCATTTTTATAAGACAAGTTCAAGAGCAAGAGCAAGAGCAATTGCAATTGAATTTGCTATTGATATTTTATATGATAATTTTTGACAATACCAACACAATAGTAAGCTATTGTTAAAAAACCTTCAAACAGCTATTTGTTTCATGTTTCACTAAGAATAATTAACCCAATTCTAAGTTTTACCAACTTTTTTTTTTTCGCCGGAAATTTTACAGGACAGATGAATTGATAATCACTGATTACCAAAGTTCATAATGAAAGAACATAGCAAAAGAATTTGATAACTAACTCAAATGTATAGAATAATGGTGTGACTTAACCTGTTTAAGAAATTGATCGTTATTCTAAGAAATTAACATGATGAAAACCTCTGATTTATGAAAAATTACTTGACCCAAGACTTTGTAACGAGATTTTGTAAAAAATATTGCAGATTTACTTATCAAAATTAATACTTGTTTATATATTTCCCAATATATAACTTACTAATTATATATTCTAGTATATAATTTATTACTATATAATAAAAACTGCTAATACATTTTTAATATGCTCGTTATTTCATGATTTTTTTATTTAAAAAAAAAATTAATAAATTTAAATAAAAAATATTTAAAGACTTATACTGTTTAATTTAATGTTAAAGTTTTCTATACACCCAATTTTTTTTTAAAAAAAAAAATTGCCAGCCTCGGTTACCGTCTTATGTTATATAACAAATTATCGTAAATCATTAGATCTTACAATCGTTGAAGCTTCTGGTATTGTAAGATCTCGAAGTTTAATTTCTCCTCTCAATGTTATCTTAATCAGATTTTACCTGACTAATACTATTCAAGAATTAAGTTTATCTGAATTTGAGAATAGTGATGTAGTGCTTGTAACAGGAAATTTTCGTATCATTGAAAATATAGATAATAATAACAAAAAATATCCAATATTAAAAGTAAGTTATGAAAAATGCTTTTTTCTCTTAAAAATAAATAATATAATCATAAACGCTTATACTAAATTGTATTATATAGATTGTCTTAAATGATATTGTTCATTTCAATGACATTGATTCAATAACATACCTGCTTTTCTGATATTACTCAATATAACAGCAGTGACTCAAGAAGAACCAATAATTGAAAAAGAAAATGTAACTATAAAGGTTTCATCTAAAAATTTTATTGATCAAGATTATGTTAATATTGAGATGATGTGTTATTTTTCTATATATGCTCAACATTTGATGAATGTAATTACCTCTATAAAAAAACATTCAGTAATTTATATTAACGGAGAGCTTATGATAACTGATAATGCTAACATAGTTCATATTCGAAGCATTTCTTTCCCTAAATATCAAAATTCAATTTTATCTGCTAGAGATTCGATTCATCTTACTTGGGAAACTAAAGATAAAGATGACGAAAACAAAACAATCAATATTGTTCAAACCATCACATCTAAAGTTAAAGGAAGTATTCGTCATAAAAAAATTACTCCTACTACAAAACCATTCTAAACCTAATCTCCATTCTATCTGTCCTAAAGTTACTGATTTATCAAATAAATTTTTAAATCAAAATTCAAATACATCTGAACAAACAACTTCCTCAGCTAATAACACTGAAAAAAATAGATAAGTATAAATTCTCAATATTCGCATTTATTATTTTTTTATTTAATTATTTACCAATATTAAAATTTGTACTAAATTAATTCATCTAATTATTTATTTTTAATTATTTGAAAAAAATAACAAAAAAGGATATTAAATTTCGATTATCTATATATATTTATTCTTTTTATTATTATATTTATTTCTTATTATAATATTACTCTCTTTTTATTTATTTTTCTAATTAAGAACGATTCTATTGTATCTATTGTCGTATCATCTATATTTTTTAAAAATAAAAAACTGTACTGTATATAAAAATATTATGCAAAAAATAATGCGCATAATTATAATATGCGATTTTTATCATTAGCTGATCACTATAATAAAACAATCATGTAAAAATTACATATACAATACTTGCATGAATAACATAACATAGCAAAATCGACATATCATCTTACCACTATTTTTTTATTAAAAATTAAAATAATAATAATAAAAGAAAGAAAAAAAAGTCCATATGAATATAAATAATAAGCACAATTATAACGTAATTTTATTATTAGCTGATTACTATAATTGAACAATCATGTAATAATTACGCATACAATACTTAACATATTAAATACTACTATTTTTTATTTAAAATTATAATAATAATAATAATAATAAAAAAAGAAGAAAAAATCAATACAATATATAAATAATGCGCATAATTATAATATCAATTTTTATTATTTCATATATAATAAAGTAAAGACAATTACTTCATAAAAATAAAATTAATAAAATTCAAATTTATATATCAATATACTCTATACGTATTAAAAAAATAAACATTGTATCAACATCATAATTACAACCCTGAGTATGTATGTAAAAACAAATAAAGATTATCTTAACATCTACATATATTACTACTTAAATCGGGCAGTGCAGCCGCCCACATGTGCAACTCTAGTTAATATTAAATTTTAAAATTTTTTAAAATTTTAATCATATTAGCAAATTGGCATAATTGGGTAAATCGACCAATCATGATCGAGGATTATCAAAAAAATTTTGTATAAAAATTTATTATAAAGCAAATTTTCACAAAAATGGCCTTTTTAACTAGCTTTGCATTTATAATAAAGTACATAGAACATTATAAAATTCATGTATTTAATTATAAACCAAAAGTAGACCAGTTTTTTGAAAATTAGCTTCCTAATTTACTCTTGATAGTTACCAACCTATCTAACAATGCCCAACCCATCCTAAAATACTTAAGTATTTCAACAAACAGTAAAAGTACTTCTTTCTACAGCTTAGCATAGCTCTTTTATTGAGTTTTTTTTTGGTTTTTTTTACTTGTGTAGATAGTTTCTAGATATTAAAGAAGCCCTTTTGTTACTTGTAACAAGTGCTTTATTTGTTAGTTTTTTAACATCACTTAGAAGCAAATTTTTGTATAATAGTTTATTGAAAAAGGCTCAATATGCCGATCTGCTGATATGTATTTTAGCCAATTAAATTGCAGTATTATGATCAGGTGGAGCAGGGGGTAGCCTCTTAGTAGCAAAAAATCATCTAATAAATGGCACTTCCCTTAGCTATATGCTAAAGTTAAAATGGTTGGTTTGTAATATAAACTCTTTTTTTGTCAAGATAACCTGCTTTGGGCCTTTTAGTAAACTTGTTTAGTAGGTAATTCTATTTATAATGAGGTTGAAACACATTCTTTTGGACCTTTTATTAAGTGAAAAGTGGGGTTAAAGTTAGAAAAAATTTTTTTAAAAAAAAATTTCTAACTTTAACTCCATTTTTTCACTTAATAAAAGATCTAAGAAAATGTATTTATTATAAGTAGAATTACCTGCTAAGCATGTTTATTTAGAGGCCAAAGCAGATTATCTTGACAAAAAAAAAGATTTTATATTACAAACCAAAAATTTTAACTTTAATATAGCTAACTTGCTTTTTTGTCAAGATAATCTAAATTTTGCCATTAAGTAAACTTGTTCACATAAAATTTTGTATATAATAGTATTTTCAAAATTAGCAAATCTTTTTTTTATAAAATTTTACTAGCAAAATCATTAATTTTTGCAAAATTTTAAAAAGTCATTTTAAGTATTTTTATTCTACTATTTTCAATATGTTTAATTCTAAAATTCAAAAATAAGTTAATATATAAGTTGAAAAAAACTTGAGCTTAAAGTTTATAGTAAATTTATATATTTTTATTATAAGTTTTTATTATATATTAGCACTAATATATAAACAGGTATAACATTTTCTCTGACTAGTATTGCATTTAAAATACAAAAATATAAAAACTATTATACTAAAAGATCAAGATAAACCAATCAAAATTTTTTTATAAACCTATCTATTAGATATCTGTTAGTTCTTGCTATACATGTAAACATGTAAGTAGCTTACTGGTAGCTTCATGAGTGTTGTGAACTCTTATTACTTCTTGTGACTTCTGTTTCTATTTTGGAAATATAAACAATATTGATCCTTTGAGAGAGTATGCTAAAATTCCCATTTTTTAGTAAAAATTTTGCAAAACAATATAAGAGGCTGAAAAACCAACTTAGAAGAAGTGTAAAAGTTTGTAAAATTTATAATAGTATAAAAACAAAGAGCTTGTTTCTACTATTGCTTTTACAAGTTCTTGATATATGCTTCCAGTATTTATTAACTACTTATTCAATAGTTCTGTTAACTTTTACCAGTAAGTCACAAACCCAAAAGGAGTTCTCTTTTAACTCTATTTCAGTTTTCCATATAGTTCAAAAACCTATCAAGCTTGTAGCTACTAGTCCTAGTTGCTATAAGAGAAGTTTTGTGTATTGTTTTCTATACTAACTAAAAACTTTGTTGCAGGTCTGTTCAGCAGTTGTTGGTTTAAGGAAGCCTTGTTGTGTATTATTGAATAATCAACTATTAGAAACTTTTGTTTATTATAAATATTTAAAAAATATAATTTTATTTTTAAATTTTATTATTTTGCGCTAGTGCGTTGTAATGTACTCTATAAGATCTGGTGTAATATAAAATCAAAACAACCCAAACAACATGTTCTTTTTGTTAATTGGAGTTAGAGTATGGTGAGATAACTCATTTATGTCATTTGAAATTATAACTATTGACCGATTAAATTAAAGAATTTTATATGCGAGGTTTAAATAGTAGGGGCATACCTTTTGACTAAAGGGTAACTCAATGAGCAGGGTTGGCAATAGAGCCAATGAAGCTCAATGGTTGTGTGAATGGACTCAAAAAACTAGTATCCAATTGACCGTGCCACCAACCCTAGATATATAGTATTAAATCATAAAAATTAACCAATCAGATGAAGTTTATCATTATTATCTGTCTGAAGAACAAATGACACATCTGAAATTGTGCAAACTAATCGATTAAAACTTCAAGATACAGTTGTCAATCATATGATCCTTATAGAATAACTCAGAAGTGAACAAGTAGGAATAAAGATACTGATGATTGTAGAATTTCAACTCAATTGCTATTGAACATGGGAGAGCAATGAAATGGAATCCTTTTTGGCAACAAAATAAATATTTATGTCCAGACAAACAGTTTACTAAAGTTGTGTTCAAAACTTTACATAAAAATCCTAAAAAAATTTATAAATGATGTAAGTTTTAAGACAATAATTTAAATATATGTAATTCTAATTTAGTTAAAAAAAATCACATGAATTGTAGATTAAGTGGTAACAATTTTTGCAGTATATGGACTAACAAAAAAGAATATATGAAAGTGTTTCAATACGCTAACGAAGGAAACCTTTGTGATTATCTAACACCAAATTTTTATGAACTCATATGGGAAGATAAGTTATCTATATTAATTGATATATCGAAAGATTTAGCTAAAATCCACAAAGCAGGATTTATCTTCAATGCGGTAATATTTTACTGCATAAAGAAGAGTCATGTGGTAGTTCTCTAAAATCATACATATATCGCAAACTTAAGGCTATCCCGTAAGAACGGAGATCCCATTTTTAGAGAGTGGAACATATGAAATTGTGCACCTGAAATTTTATACACAAGCAGCTGACATATATAGTTTTGAGTATTATTATGGTTGAAATGATGTCTCCATTTAATGAATATTCAACTGGCGCTATTCTTGATTAGAAATTTACAAATGATTGACACCTAAAAATCCCCAATTGCTATGGTGCAAGGAAATCTAAAAGTCTCAATCACTTTATATATAGAATAAAGTTTTTGCAAACTCATTGAAGGCAAATTAAATTTGTCATTTCAATAGCGGGTAACTTTAAATTTAAGCAATATGCATAGAATGGTTAATATTAAGTATATACAGTATTATTCTTTGGCGTATTATTGTTATTCGAAAAGATTGAAATTCTAGATTCATTATTTTATTGAAATTGATAATTTAGGAAGCAATGTGCTACAGTTTATGCATTATCTCTATAGAGATTGTTTTTTTAAATTTCCCATAGTACGTACGTACGTACGTACGTACGAGTACGTTGAGTCAGCAAATTTATGCATGCATTCAAATTTACAAAAACGACCATCTGCCGAAACTTTTTCTTTCATAAACTTTCTGAATGGAACAACATTATGCATCAATCAGATTTAAGGTTCCAAACCGGATTGAAAATCTTTACTCGTAACTCCATCGGGTCAAACACTTTCATCAATCGGGTACCCGAAATTAAAACCGATCCCGATTAAAACGGGCTATCCGGTTACCCGGTTCTATCACATTCAAAAAAATTTGGCTAATTAATTAAAAAATTTGGTTTAGAAGATCTCAAAATTTTGTTCATAGTTGCATATACATCATGTAACGCATATAAAAATCAATTATTTACCTGAGTAAAGCATTGATTGTGATAAAAAATAAAATTGTTTTCATAAATTCTGGGATAGCTGAAAAGCGAATTGATAAGTTACCGAGTCGAAATTAATAAATTATCAAAAAATGAGAACTTACTTATTCATTCAACGGCAATTTTTTCAAATGTTTCAGAATTTATGAAAACAGCCGTAAAATTTTAGCCCATAACAATTTCGGATCACCCGATTAGTAAAAGGATTCGGGTCAACCTAATCAGATGAGCTTTAATTTGATGAATTAATGCAACCGATAATTGTGTAAAGAATTTAATGAAATATATATATATATATATATATATCTGAAGAAATTTAATAATACTGATGAAATAATTCCTGAATTATCAATAATTTAATGTAAGAAGAAATTTAATAATACTGATGAAATAATTCCTGAATTATCAATAATTTCATGTAAATGCTTAGATACCATATATACAAAGTAAAATTATCATGAAAGCGAAAACTTACGACTCATTACGGAGACATATGCTTAAGTATTTAAGATATAATTCATTAAATTTATCATATATAACATAAAATACTGATCTTTATTTTTAATTTGTTAGTGTTAATTCTCTAAGTAAAACCTATAAAAGTAAAAAAAAAGGGTATTATGGAGCAATACCAACTATGGTGCACCTGCAATATCTCGAGATTCAGTGATCAGAATTGAATAAATTTGTCACCATTCGGATCGTATAAAACGAATTGAATGGTACCAAAATCGTTCGATTTAGACCAAAATGGTTCATATGTTACGATAGATTTTTTGCTTCTATTTTATATTAATAAAAAAGGTTTAATGTAAAATTTTTAAATTAATATTTTTGTACAGTATAATTGTATAGCCAATCATAGACTATTGATGATAACTCCATTATTATTATTAATTACAATATAATTTTTTAAAAAATTATACAGTATTAGACTATTAAATAGATTTTTTTAATAACGTTGTTAACTAGCTCTTCTGATTATATAATTCGGATTAACTAATCGAATTACAAGATCTTGTGCAATAAAATAGATGTAAAAATTAGAAAAAATAAAAAATATTTCAAAAATTTTATTATACAGTATATTCTCTCTTTAACCCTAATTTAACCCTAACCCTAATCATAAATTTAAATTTTAACTTCTTTATAAAAATTTATAAATTAAGATAATGATTTAACCCCAGTTAAAATTAGTTTTATTGGATTTATAAATGCTTTGGCAAGAATGAACTAATATAGGAAAGATCGGGTGAGGCAACTCGCAGGAGGCGTAATGCTCGGCCAAATCAAACAATGTTTGATTTTCTAAATCGTTTGTTGAATATAAATCTATTCCGTTAGCGATAGTTTTACTAAAAATAGTTTTTATATTACAGTAAACACAATTTAAAAGTCGCTTTTTTTTACAAAAATTGAATTTGAAAATCATTGTTTAATTTTGCCGAGCACTACAGAGGCGTGACTATGGTGATTTGGCCAATGGGGGAATTTATAATAAGTAGTGCCCCTACCTCATACCTCACACATAAGTATCGTAACCAACTTTGCCATTTTAAAAGACTATAGAGGCTTATGACGCACTTTTCGGCCGATCCAAAAAGTCAATACATGATACGTCATCTAAGCCTTTTTGAAGCAAAATTCGTTGGAGTTTCGGAAATGTCACTTTATACTATAAATGTACTAAAATTAATATAAAAGTCTAAACCCAAATCATTAATAATAAAAATCATTAATAATAAAAAATCATTATTATTAATAATAATAAAAAATCATTATTAATAATAATAATAAAATTTAACATTTTATATTAGAAAGTTTGGAACAAAATGTCGATATAAAAAGATTTTATGATATCATTTATAACCAAAATAATTTAGAAGCAAAAATAAAAGATCAACTTATATAACTTTAATTATAAAGAATAAGGACTACCAGACAGTTTTTTGAAATCTCGTCTGTATAAAATATTTATTAATTTTTAAGACGTACATCTATCTTTTTATAAAGCAATTGTTTGGAATACAAGTTACTCTGGATATACATATCATACAATAATAAAGATCATGTATTATTATTATTAGTAAAATACACACAATATGGTGAAAATATTCATATGGATTGACTTTGAATTTATCTTCACTATATCAAGGAGAGTGGGCTTGTTTTACGTTATATTCCTAGATTAGTTAATATCGTTATATATATATTATATATTATATATATTATATATATTATATATTGTTAGTGTTGTCCAATAAAAATTTTATTTGGACTTGTACAAATATAGACATGAACTAATCCAAATAGTATTCATGTCTTTGCAAAAAGTTTTTTCGGAATATTTTGAAGTTTCAACCTAATTTTCGCGCTAATCTTCTATTCGGAATATTTCGGAAAAGTAAGCACGTATTTGATTTGTACTAAATGCTTTATGGACACCATGGACACCATCCATTTCATATTGTCCATGTAAACTGCGGATAAAAATTATATATCATCTACATCGGATTTTTATTGTCTTATTATTATTAAGATTATCCCCACATTCCCCCCCCCCCCACTCATTTAATAGTGATAAATAAATTTAACTAACAGTAACAGTAGAAATTTTAAATGATTAATAAAAAGGGAAAACTTTGAATTTTTTATTAAATATAGATTTCGTCAAATCTATTATTCGAACGATAAGAGTAATTATTTGTAGCAATAATTCAAGAATCTTTGTTGTCTCAAATTAAATTGAGAACTTTTATACTGTACATATCATCTTTACTATCTTATTATCTTTATTACTTTCAAAATAATATTTTTTATATGCAAATTAAATTAATTTTATCTCATTAACAAGATAATAAAGATAGTAATTCTACGCGTACCTATCAAACTTATCAAACTTTTAAACAAGACTTGAAAAATTACTGAATTAGATAGTGTATTGGTTTAAGTCCGGGGAATCTTCCATCTTTAATGTGCATCATATAATTTCTTTTAGCAATACACGATCTTTTTATAGAAACAAATTGCCAATAATCGAGTCAAGAAAAATGAACCAATTATCAACACGAGTAACCAACACTAAAATGTATCGCGTTCCTGACCAATAAAAAACGAATTTATTTATTTGATGCTATTTTAAAACATCGTACGTACATATGATGGGTATGTACGTATGGACATATTTGCAGTCACACAACGTTATCGTTAGTGTAAAGTTTCGCAATACTTTTTTATTTATCAAATACTTACTTTTAACTTATATATTTATATAATTATCATAATTATCAAGTAACTCATTTACGATGAGATATACGATTACAATGTACAATCTGTACAGTACATAGATAAACATATAAAGAAATACATGTGTACTTTTGTACACTAAACGTAAAAAAAAAAAAAAAAAAAAAAAAAAAAAACGAATCAAAATTTAAATATAGTATATACTAATTTNAAAAAAAAAAAAAAAAAAAAAAAAAAAAAGAACGAATCAAAATTTAAATATAGTATATACTAATTTTGTTAATATTATTCCTATTACAAATAATTGAGATTTTTGATTTTCAAGAAATGTTGTACACTATTTAACGTTAATGAAATGTTTTTATCATGTGCACAAAACACCGACTTTACCTTTTATTTTCTTTAAAAAAAAATTTTTTTTTATAATTAAATGTGATACAAAAATTTTTTCACTCTTCAGGATAACACCCGATTAACATTATTATTATTATGTACTGTACGATGAAAGCAGGGAAATAAAAAACAAAGATTTATTTTATTTTTATTACATAATAATAATATATATATTAAAAAATTCAGGGATTTTAGTTAAAACTTAATTATCTATTCCGAAAGCATCCTCATTTTATTTTTTTTTAAAAAAAATATGTCATCATAACAGATAAGAATCATCAAAAGAATCATCAAAATCATCAAAGGGACCAAAGAAAATTGCTTCCGAATTATTATAAATAATTCTAAATTATCATTAAAAAAAACGGTTAGAAATCTTTAACCCGCGTGCACTAACAAACTTTTTACAAAAGAAAGGAAAATCTTTTTTTTTAATGAGTACACCCATTAAATCATTCACTAAATTAACTTGTTTACATAAGTAACATTTTTGTACTAGACTAATGTTGTGCATGTGAACGATTTGCGATAGGTTATAATGATACCTCCTTGATAATTGTAGGTATCAATTTGAAAAAGATCAACCATCTTCCTTCTTAAAACATTGGCGAAAAGCCGGGGAAAGCTTATTTTGAATAGCCGATTAGTTGCATTTTACACAAAAGCTTATCTTAATAATCAGCATGAAGAAATTAAATGTTATTATCTCAGACTTAGAGAGAGGTAACACCAAGTGCAACGTATAAAGTGATCAAGTGTTCGAAAAATCGAAATGACTTTCACCACGAGGGTAAAAAATGATCTTTATTATTGTGAAAAACTGTAAATCAAATGAAATTAATTGTTTTACTTGCAGTTTTAGATTGTAACCAACCACGTTTAAAAGTGAATAACAGTAGCCAAGAAACTTAGCAAAAAAAAAAACAATATATATTAATATATATATATATATGTATTAATATTAATATATATCAGATATATATGAAACAAAAAAACCCAACCGGATACATAAGATTGACATGTTTCAAAAACAGAAATGCATTAATGTATAAACGGTAATTAAAAAATATAGGTTAATATGCACTATGTAGGTTAAATAAAGACGATTTCTTCTAAGTCGTGCAAACGGATTAAACCTTTTAGTTAATAATATTTATTTAAAAATGATTGATTAATATTTGATCAAAAAAAAAAAAAATGTATTTTTTTTTTGTCTTTATCAAAAGAAATCCACCACTAATAAAATAGAAATTTGAACCTCATGATCAGAATTAACAAATTCTAGAAAATTAAATCCATATTATATATTTTTGACACAACGGTGTTAATATTTTGATAGGATAAAAATATATGCATTATATTTTTTTAAAACCACTAAAAATATATATACATATTACATATATAAAAATATATATACATATATAAAAATATATATATACATATATATATATATATATATACTTGAAATAAATACATTCTCGGATTGATAGAGTAAAAATAAAAATAAAAAAAAAATACTGTATTACTGTATTACTATATTACTGTATTACTGTATTAGCGAAACATGCAATTTGAACGATGAGAATATCAATCACATTTTTGAATAAAATTTTACTCAGTATATACATTATACATTATAACCAAGTGTCATCACATGATTTTAATAGGTAATCATTTATTCACGATAATAGATGGATCATTCATCCATACATATATATACATACATACATATCAGATATATCAGATACAGACAGTTCTTTACTTTATGTAAATAATTTTCTAATTCGCAGATGATTCAGAATTGTATAACTGATAAATCATAGATCGAATTGTATCAATAACGATAACGTTAAGTTTAATAATATTAATAGTATCGGCGTCTCTAATTTTATACCGTGGCTTTACCCTGTTCATTAAAAGTTGACATATCGTTATCATATTTATTATTAAAATAATCTTATATAGTAATCTATTTTATTATTATACACATAATAATTATAATGAATGATATACTGACTTATACATTGATATGCTGTATAACTAGCATTTACTTATGTAGTTATGTACTACGTGAATAATAACTTGTTCAGTAATTCACACTAAAAATAGATGACAACATTTTAATTAAAAATGTATCAGTTAAAGATCAACATTGCATAAATTGTAAATTTAGTTCACTTCCAAAGTAACGGAATGCATGTAGCATGCAATATAAATATTATTTTAAATATACGGATACAAAGTCACCAGACGTCCTTATGTACGTAGGAGATGTTGCGTCTATTATATAGTAACTTGTACAAATATATAATTTTTATTGAAAAAAAAAAAAGACTAAAATCAAATAATCAAATTAGAGTAACACCTATTAGTGATTAACAATCCTTCGAAAATAGTATAAATAGGTTCGTATTTCCGCCCAACTCGTCTTCTTCTCTCGTTTCATTTCGTGTTATTTTTTCCCCTAAATTTCATCGTTATTTTTATTCTCTCATTAATTCAGTTCGGCATTATAATTATCCTAAAAATCACGTTATTATCGTCATCTGTTATTTCCGTTAAAGAAAAAAAAATAAATAAAAATCTTTCGATAAAAAAATTCTTTCGATTTTAATTGGAAAAAAATTGGATAAATGTTATATATAAAGCTATAATAATCTAGGATCTTAGGTTCAGTGTTTTAAATAAAACACATAATACATATATATATATATATAATTGTATATAACTATAACTATATAAAACTTCGTACATATATATATAACCGTACGTACATATCTAATATCTGATATATATTACGTACATATATAATACGTACGTACATATTATAATTGTATAATACATACCTGTCGCCTGTCAACATACATATTAGACCTGTTATTTACTATTTACTTTGTTAACTCTGTTCAATCAATTCAATCAATCAATTCAATCAATTAAAAATTTAAATACATANTGTGATTTCAATATTAATAATCATTAATTAAATATTAGGTAAATTATTATTATTAATTTTATTAAAATAAACTCCTCACTTTGAAATTCTGCGTTCGCATGTGCTTTAATATATTATATATATATAATAAAAAAAAAAAAAAAAAAAAAAATGGCTGCTACCTATATTCCATCCTCTCCTTCTTATACTAGAGAATGTTATTCATTCTCCAGTGATAGTGAAGATGATTGTCAACAAGACTATAACGACCAAAGTCCAAGCAGAAAATCTGTTCAATTTTCGAGATTTCTCGTTGTTCATGAGACTTGGTGTAACGACGAATACGATCGTACTTCCACGGAACCTGCACGTCTCAGTTTTAAAGAATATTCCGAACTTCTTCAATTAAGATGTGACCTTCGACGTGAAATGGAAAAGATGATGAAAGCCGCTGCAGCTGAACAATCAACAACAAATAATCAACAACAAAATCAAGAATAATTTTTTGTTTATCAATAAACAAATTCCCTCCTTGTTATCCGTTTGGGGTTCTGTCAAGAATTTCTATAGATTTTTTTCGGAGTTGCTGATCACTTCCGACCTGGTTCTACACATAATCAGTCAGTCACGAGAATTCACTCCCATTCAAAAAAAAAAAAAAAAAGTATTTCATTACAGATATTATTACAGATATTATTACAGATATTATTACATATATTACAGATTTAATAATCTATGTTATAATCTACTTTAGATTGTATAGCAACATTTACATAGTTACCCTATTATTTTTTTTGATACCCTATTAATATATATTCTTCTTTTCTTGTAAATTGTTTTTTTTATTTGTGCTACGAGATAGACTGATATTAGGTTTTCAGTTTATTGATGTTAAATAAATTTCTTCTTGCGGTATGGTTGTTATTGAATTATTATTAATTTTTTTAATCTATAACTTGCACTTTTTTTTTAATTAAAAAAAATTGTTTTTTTTTTTTTTTTCGATAAGTTATTTCTTGTCATTTTCACAATAAAAAATTCTTACAATCAAGTGTTTCTCAAAATCCCCCACAGTATTGTCCTCCAAATAATAATGCATTATTGATATTATGATATTATTGATGATTTTACGAAGAAACATGTGCCTACACACCTTATTCAATTCTTATTCAATTCTTTTGTTCTAGACGCTGATCCTTTCTTGATCAGAAAAAAATCATTTATTCGGTTATCAATATAAACAAGAGAAATGTTACGCGTCGGTCATACATAATACCGTTTCATTAAATTAATCATCATGTATTACATTAATATTTTAATAGATTAAATGGATGACTTTTTTGTCCTCCCTAGTTATAATAAACTTTACTTATAAACAATGAATGACTGGCTATGATTTCAAAATCCATTTTTTTTTAAAAAAACCCCGATGTATGCGCATTTCATTGATGTTAGTCAAATCATTATTTATTGATCTCTATTAGTTATTTCATTTATTATAGTAATCACTATATCAATCCTGATTATCATTTTTAATAATAAAATTTGAATTGATTTGATTGATTAAAAAAAATATATACATATATTTACGTTCACATTATCTCTAATTCGAACCATTACAAAGTATTTATTCTAAATTCCCATAGGAAACATTAGTTAGAGAGCACAAAGTATGTATTCTAATTACCATAAAAGGAAAAGAAATAATAATCGGGTTCTCCGTTCAAAATTAAGTAAATTTTTATTTTTATTATACTTTTTTTTTTATTTCATGTGAATAAATGATATAATATATACGTATTTATTGCTGCATTCAACATAGTTTTACATACCTTTATGTATTAGTCTTCAGGAAATATGTATTACCGAAATTAGTTAGCCTAATCTAAACTGGGCCAAAATTAATTAATTCTTTGGTATTGATTTTGATGATAGCGCACGCATGTGAATCAAAATTAATCAAATTAAGTAGGTTACATTTTATGTATTTGTAACCGTTGTTTATTCGTTCCTTCTAAATGAACGGCTGTTTTTTTTAGGTGTTATTGTTATGATTTTTTTCCAGTTATATACTTAACAAAGAACCTGCATTGGGTCCCGCAGCCCGCTCTGGTCCGCCAAACGGACCGGGCCGATCCGGGATTAATAACTATTCTATTTGTACGCTAGTGTATATCAGATATATAACTAACTATTCTATTTTGTACGCTGGTGTATAAAAAACACGAGAAATTATCTGTTATGTTTTTTAATAGTATAAACTATGAATTTCTATCCTAATCTACCTTTAATTTAATTTAATTTACAGTAATTGCTTTTTTTTTTTGTATTACTGTATATGAGATCTACTAATTCTACTAATTACTAAGCTTATATACCGGTACTCGTGGTTTTGTAAATGTAAATCGCACTAGATCAAATTTAATAACAATTATATTTATACTCTACTGTAAATGTGATATAATATATATATATAAATTTATATATAGATATCTTTGAACTAAATTTATTACTTTTTATTTATTCATATAAACGATCCGTATTTTATATATGCACAAATTACTACGTATTAAATTTATTATATATACGTAATTATCATTATGAATTTTTTTTTTATAGCTAACTATCTATCTATGATAAATTATACGTATATTTTTTCTAAATGCATTGTAATAGGGACATATGCAAAAATTTAGTCAAACGTGCATTTTAGAGGGGTATTGCATTTTAGCTATTGTATAAGTTGGGCCCGAGTCATGACATGCATTTTTAAGGAGACTTTTTATAAAACGTGCATTTAGTAAGGTTGTACAGTAATAATTGTATAAAAAATTTTCTTTAATTATCTGTTATAGTGATTTAATAATTTATTATTAATTATTTATATTTTATATTTCATCTTTTAATTTATAAACTAATACAGCTAAATTTATTTGTTTTTTTTAGCTCTAATTTACTTTTTTAAAATTTTTAAATACTGTATTTAAATAAAATAAAAAATTATATTTTTACTATAGTATATATTTTGCTATTTTTATTTTAAAAGTATTTCTATTCATATACTTTGTGTATCTACACGGGTATATTGATACACGTATCTCAAAATCATGTTTATAAAACAGGTCTTGAAGTTCTAACAAAAAATATTTCTTGCAAAATTTAATATAAACTATAAATTCTCTAATTCTAAAGCTAACCTTACCCTAATTTTAAACTGAATTAATGTTGTACTTGGCAAATTATATGCTACACAAAGTTGTAAATCAATAAATTAGTACTCATGTACAAATACTATAAGTTATGTAAACTAATTATTATAATTATACAAAATTTTTTATTTTTTTTTTTTAATTTCCTTTGGGTTTTCATCCCAAAGGTCACAGATAGCGATATTTTTTATTAAGGTTATATGATTTTCCAATTATATTTCTATTTATAATACATTTTATGATGATACGATACAAACTAGTTGTACAACCTAATTCTGTACTCAGTCACCCAGAGATCTCTCATTTAATTACCTAGCCTACTCCCAGCCCACTGGCAGTATTATCAGTTTTCCAACTTCTTCTGGAACCTCTAGTCGTCTGTACTGACCAGGGTAGCAAGAGTGGAGAGTGAGATCATTCTTAGTACTTCCTTCCTTCAGCCTTTCGAAGTTTTCAGCTTCTAACTTCATCCAGAACCTCTAGTTGTCTGTATTGATCGGGGCAGCCAGACAATTTTCTCAGTACTTTCTTCCTTTGGCCTTCCAAAGTTTTTTGGTCTCCTTCCATTTCAGTATAGGACTGGAGCCATCCTAAGTTCATTTGAGATCCTTTTCCTTTATCAGGTTAGTATTACTTGCCATTTTTATCGTGTTACTGTTCAACCAGAATTCCACTGGAAGTATTCATTATTTCCTTATTAGCACCGCAAACGCATTAATATGATTAAATTAACCATTAGCGGTCCTGGCATTCTAGTTTAGCCCATCTGTCTTATGATCAAGTATAGTTTTTTTTTCCACTAGTAGGGGTTAAACTGGCAACCTTACGTTTGGTGACCTGGGAGCATAACCATTTATGCTATCGACCCACAGATAAATTTTTTATTTTTAGTATTTAAAATAATAAAATTTTTTAAATTATATATATATTTTTTAGAGTAAATCTATTTGTCACTAGTGATAACAGTCCTATACCAATAAGAATCAAGATTAGGTGTAATATTACATCTGATTGTATAATAAGAAAATGAAGTGAAAAAATGTTATTTTCAAAATATTACAATAACTGAAAATTTTAACCATAAAACTATTCTTTTTTCTAGCAAAAAAAAATTCCTTGTGAAGTTTATTAAATAGTTATCTCTAACACTAACATTTCTTCTAACTATACTCTAACTCTAACAATAATAAATTTATATATGTTATATTTGTTTTAATCATATATTACTCAAAGTGTATTATTACTAGTGACAAGTGTATTTTTTCTATTTTTTAAACTTAAAATGATTTTCTTTTTATATAACTTTTAATTTTTACAAAAAATTGCTAAAATTATAATTATTAAAATTGTAATAATAAAAATTATAATTCTTTAAAGATCATTAGTTTATAGTAACCTATTGCTATATTAACCCCAATTGGCTAATCAAAATCGATTCTGTGAGTCACGTGCCTCTAAGCAAATATTGGGGGGTTTTTTTTTTTTAAAGTCTTTCCTCTGTTCCTTTTATTTAGTTTTTTGCATGTTAGCTAATACATTAACTATTTACAAATTTTATATTTGGAAAGAGGATAAAGCTATTTTACTCTAGACCTAAATCTTTACTAGATCAGTCAAAGATCTCTAATTTATGAAATTTATAACTAAGTTAGGGGAAATGTTTCTCTCTATGAATTGTTTTGTCCATCTCATAACCTTGCTCTGTTCTGCTCTTCTTTCTCAACTAGAGGTTTCATGATTCGATTGGATATGGATATGGCACCTTTCTTCTTCTTTATTTCCACTCTATTCTTCAACCATATTTGTTTCCTAATATTTTCCATTAACTTAGTATACAAGAGTGGTGTGTATTGGATTGCATCTCTTAATCGTATTGTTGGGTATTTTACTTCTTCTGTTATTATCGTTAAAAGAAGTTTTTTGACAATCTATGCTTCATGAACTTTTTTACAATATGTTCCCACAAGGACTGTTTGGTATTCTGTTTTCTTTTCAACTTCATCTAGTGTCGCTTTTATGACATCTTCCAAAAAGACTTCATTTTCCAGGCAGATCATCCAGTGTTGTTGGTTATCAACTTCTTTTCTACACAGTTTGCAAAAGGGTCTCTTGTATGGAGCGTTAGTAGTGTTGGTAATTTTTGCATTAGAATTTTTACTTTAAATGTCTTTAATTCTTCTTTTGTTGGATCTGTTGTCCTCACTAGAGAGCGGCTATCAAAATTTAAATGTTTGTAAGTTAGCTTCCAGTTTATTCTAATGCCCAGATTTAGCTAGTTGTGAATCCTTGTTAAAGTGGTCCAGTTATTTATGTTGTTCGCTTTTGCTAGTTTCTTCAACAGTTTTCTTATTGTAAATGGATTGGGCATGTTGTTAAAAATATCTGTTGGTATTTTTGGTTGAATTTAAATGGCAGGAATTCCAAGTGCCAAGGCCTTAGTTCTTGTTGACGACTTATATTTTGATTTCTATTATTGTAAATTTTAACTGAATATGCTTCAATGCTTTGGCAGTATTCAAACTAGCTAAACATACCCCAGTTTATTTCTTGTGCGGGATTCTCTTATGCACTCTGGGATCTCTGTGTCTTGCTCCACTATTCATACCAGTTCTGGGCAATTTGTATTAATTTTTATCACTGATTTATATCTCACTATTATTATAATTAAGAGTAGTACCGTAATCATTATTTTCTTTTTTGATGGCCATAGTTTGTTCTGAATTTGTCTGGTTCAGATCATCTTTCCCATTAGAGTAACTTCCTGGATATTAGGTTGGTTATTGCGTTTAGGACCCAGCACCATATATTCATCATTGCTCAAACTATTTTCATCATATGCTTGCCAGCACCAGTCTTTAATGTCTTCGAATACATTACATAGTCTTTCAGTTATTATCTCTTTTGGTAATATTATACACCTTTTTGGTCGATCTAATTGGCAGGACATTTCTTGTCATTTGATTCTGCCCCCAGGTATTTATTTTTCCAGAAACACTCCACTCTATCGTGAATTCTATTTTTACAATCTACCTGGATCACCCATAGCTTAGAAGTGTCTCTTTCCATGAAACAATGTTTTGTTTTTATTTTCACTAGTGATATCTCGCAACCTTGACATGGGGTGAGCCAGCCAGATTACATGTCCAGCTTAAAGTATTGTAGTCTGACCTTGTTAGTCAGGTTGTTCCATTTTTTAACCTTTCCAAATTGATCCTCGGAATCCATGGCCCATTTGGATTCTACTTTCTTCCACTCTCATATCGCGTAGGGATTTGGTATAATTAATTTATTTGCAATCCTCTCTTTGCTTCTGATTTGTTTAACCAACTGTGTAAACCATTTTGTCTGTCTTCCATATGGAATTTTTGTATATTATGGTGAAGTTCCATCCAGCTTAAGGTATTATCATTAGTCTTATTTGTAAATTGTTCGATAACTGCAATATTATGTTTGTTCAGACAATTTTTTATAAGTTCCTTTTAGCCATATTTTCAAGAATAATATTTATTAAAGTACCCAGAACATTCTTCATGACTAGCCACCCGTTATAGTCTCTTCTGATTTGAATGTTAATATGGTGTAAGCTCATTAGCATTCAAGTTGATACGCTATTATATTCATCACTGGAGAAAATCGGTCTTTCTTGCAGGACTGATCTGTTAGAACATGCTGAATTTTGAAGCTACTGTATTTGGATTTTGAAAGTCTGGCTATTGAAGTTTGTAGTGTTGAGCATTTTTTCAATTATGCAGCTGTATTGCGCTTCTTGTATAAATATTGTATTTTGAAGACTATATATATGCAGATAGTATAAAGTTGCTGTCAGTAAGCTTGTTGCAAATCTACCTTTATACTTGTCCATTTTCGCAATTGCCCTGTCTAGTATCTGTCTCTTTGACTTATGCAGATATACATTTTGAATTTTGTAAGTGATTCTGGTCATTATTATAGTGTTCACTATATAGATTGCTTGTCTGATCGTTATCTTCACTAGATTTAGCTTATTAATAGCCATCTTCGCTTCATGGATAATTTTATTATGAATTTGCCTTGTATTATTTTCTCGTGCCACCCATGTACCTAAGTATCTCACTGACACATTTTTATCCATATTGAATATTGTTTCCTTTTGGAAGATGATTGGTGCATAGTCAGGTAAGTTATTATACAACAGTACTGATTTCGAGAGATTCACTCTGATATTTGCAAATTCATAGAAGAAAGATGCTGTTTTGATTATTTCATCTAGTTCTTGTCTCGATTTTGCTACCCATACAATATCATCCATATACGCGATTACTGATGTTGAATGGTCATACTTGGTCTTCTTATTCGGTATTCTTACATTCATCGTATATCCTTTGTGAGACTTCTGTACTTTCTTAATAACGGGTCATAGTATATCGCCAAAAAATCGGTGACAGGGTCTCTCCCTGGTCTATACCATCAGCAACTTCATACTTTTTAGTTTTTCCTATTGTACTAATGACTTGGTTAGTTTTATTATTAAATATATCCATTATGACTTCGACAATCTTTACAGGAAGGCCAATTCTTTGTAGCGATTGTTTCAGGAGCGGAAGGTGGATTGTGTTATATGCCTTGGACATATCCTACATTAGGATCCATAATTTATTGTGATATAGTTTCGCATTTTCGATGATGTGCTAAAGTTGTTGAATAGGGAGTAGAGTGGATGTAAATGGGAGGGCCACGTTATTTACATCAAATAAAATCCCTGTTCTTTGGAGTGCTTTTGTTAATCTATCAGTAATTATTTTCGAAAAATTTTTCGTATATGGTCTATGAGTATAATTGGGCGAGTCTGGCTAATATCACTGTTGTATATTTCCTTCTTTGCAATGGGCCAAATTAGACTTTGCTTTCATTTATTTGGGGTTATACTCATTATTAGACAATTATTGAATATGTTGGTTAGCAGTTGTTTACACTTTGTCGACAATTTTTTCAGAATTTCATTAGAGATATTCGAGGGTTCGGTTGCTTTATTTAGAGTGCTTGAGCTATCATTCTTGTTGTTTCCTCGACCGTTATCAGTTCTGTCAACTCATCCCAATCCTCTCCAACACCGTTGCTTTGATATTTATTCTTTCTATATCGTTTCCCATAGTTCCTCATTATATGGATTATGTCTTGTCCAGGTACTGAAATGCCTTTGAGTTGCCTCAAGTATTTCTTCAGGATCTGTTATTACCTCTGTAGGTGTTACCAGATTATGGTAAGTAACTAAGGTCTTATGTCTCAATAGAATACTATCAATTATTTTCATGGTATTACTAGCAAAGTTATTATATCGTCTGTTGATATAGAAGTTTATTGATTTGCTTTTACTTTTTTGAACTTCTAATTTCCTTGCCGTGAAGAGTGTATTTCTTATCGTTTTAAATTTTAATCTTGTTGCAGGATAGTCTGCTATACAAAGGTCATCTGTACTACTTCTTCAATTTCTAGCTGAGTTAGCTTCACAATCTTAGTTATCAACTTATTTATCTCATTGTTATCTGACTCTGGGTTATTGGGCTGACTGGTGCTTTAATCCGCTTCAGGATTTTGTTCATCAATGTTAGCACCTATGTATATTTGTTGCTTTAAATATGTGACTATGGAAGGTCTTTTGAGTAGAGTAGGTAAAAGGTATATGTTTATTAGCTTCTGCCTTTATTAAATTGTCCCATGTATTCCATATGGTGTTAAGAGTTGTGACGTTGTCAATTTTCCTGTTCGCTAACTTCCTTTCCTCTACTTTATCTTCTAGCGATTTTGCAAAGTTTTGCCAGTCCTCTTTTGACATTCTATCATATAAGTATCTCTTTCGTTTTATCTTTTTTCTTCTTTTGTTCTTTAGTGGGTATACTAATGGCAACTCTGTAGCCACTATTTTATGGTCGCTTTCAGTTATGTTTTCCGCTAATGTTAGTTTTGGTTCTGCTAACTGAAGTAATATACCTTTGCTGATCCAAAAGTTATCAATCTGGCTTGCACTTCCACGTCCTGACCATGTATTTTCTGTAATGTTGTAGAAGCTCAGCAAGCTTATCAATCCAGCTTGTTGTAGATTTATAATTAGATAATTTTTCGGAATTGTTCTATTATTGCAGTTGTTATTGTAGTCACCCAGAACTATAACCTCTATTTGTTTTGAGCTTGTTTAATGGACCCAGTTCATAATTTTTTGCTGTGCTAGCTTAACTTGCTGATGTTGCTCTGAGAGTATATATATTGCTATACATCTAATCTTGTTTTTGCCTAGAAAGAATAGGTCAATTAGTAAAGCTATGGCAGGAATTGATTGGATATTATGTATATATGGCTGAAGATCTGGGTGTATAGCTATGGCAGTTTCCATACTGGCTTTCCTAGTCTTTGCTATTTGCTCATCACAGTTTGCCATGTATATCTTGTATAAGGAATTTATTAAAGCATGAGTAGAGGACCTCGACTATGACAGTTTAGTTTTGGTTATTGCGACAATATGGGCTCTTTTTTTTGCACAATGTTCAAGGAGCAGTTGAAATTTGAGGGCATTGTTAATGCCTCACGCATTGTGGGTTATAATTTTTAGTGGTTCTGCAGGATTTCGTTCAAAGGGTTTTTGATTTTTAATTTTAAGTGGTTGTTGATTATCTTTTGCTAATACATTATTATCTATTGTCCTTTCTATATTAGTTAAGGTTGTAGTATCTTTCCTTTTATAGACCTATTGTTAACTTGATTATTGTTTGTGTTGCTATTTTGTTTTTGCTCCACACCCATTCTGGTCTGGCCAGAGTTGTTATTGTTCTGTTCCATACTCATACAAATCCTATTCCGGTGTATTCAGTTCTGGTAATTGTAGTAGATGTTGTGGTATCTGGCTAATATCGAATTTTATTTTCAGGATTTCAACTGTACGTTCAATATCTTCATATTTAGTAATTGGTAGCATCACCTCAATTTCTGGTTGCATATCTTTGATTATTTTCTTTATTGTTTAATGTTATTCAGGATCTTGCGGTTATGTTGTGAATTTTTAGGGTTTGGTTCCCTAGGTGGGAGTTTGAGCCAAGTTTCAAGTATGCATAAAAAGTAATATTGAGGATGTAATTTGCATACCAACTCCGTTACCTCTCTTGGATGAGTTATAGGTGTTCTAATTTTGACTTCAGAAATTTTTCTTGGGTCTCATGATAGAGATGGTTTTTCCGTGTAGTTAATTTCGACATAGTTAGCTGGTATGACTCTGGGGACCATATATGTGTCCTGAATCTCGCCTATGAATTCTTTAGCTAACTCCTTATCCTTGATTGGAAAGGAGTATTTTCCTACCGTTTTTACTTCGAGTGAAGATACTGGTAGCTTAGATTTTGTTTTATAGTAATCATATAGCAACCTTGTAAATACGTAGTGTTTCCTTGGTATTGCAACATATTGTTTAAAATCTTCTGTGTCTTTAGGTGCAAAGGGAAAAGCCTGTGCAACTTCATCTATGAGTAGTTGTGGTATGCAAAGTAGGGGCAATCTGTCCTCTATTATATTGAAATATGTATCTGGCAGGCGTTTGAAAGTATATCTTTTCCTCAATTGCCTACTGTATTCTCTGACCTTTTTTAACTCAGCATGGTCTTTTATTGGGAACATATCCCTCCATTGTCTCTCTAAGTTATCCGGTTCATCTGGCAGGGGGGATAATACATTAACAAAATATGTATCCAGTAGCGTAGAAAATTTAAAAAGTTGTCGCATTGTTTTCACTACGTTTGTTGTATTATGTCGGTCTACGATCAGTAAGTCAAATGGTAGTATATACATTAATGTTTCCGGAATTAGTTCGGGATGGTCCAGAAGTTTAACCAGTTCCTCAGTAATTATATGCCTGATCTCAGCTCTTAATTTTTCAAATGATAATCCAATTTCAATTTTTGCAAACCTATTTAAATAGTACAACCATTGCGTGAAGATTTTTTAAAAAATCTATTGCCAGCTTCTGCCTCAATTTAGTGAAGATTTGATTCCTGTTCTGTTTACTAGTTAGTATAATGTTGTGGAACCTCTTGTACCTCTCGGTTGCTTTTTGTAATATAGATATGAATTCCTTTTGGTGTTGCAGCTATGTAGATACTCGTCTAGAGAATGACTTGAAAAACACTTTATCTTTGAACTCCATCTTTGTTCAGATTGCTTCGGGTAACGGATATTTGGTTAGTATTGTCGTCAGTTTGTGTTGAATTAAACTCTATAGTTGTTCGATATTCTGGAAGGCCTCAAGTATTCTATTATAGTCCCATTTTTCTTCATCAAATTCCTCTCTATCTTGGTATGTTCGTAATTCTTTTTTCTTTCTCTGACTATGTCCTCTCAATTACTGTCTCTTATGTTTCTTGCGGTTCCCGTCACTGCTTGGCTGTAACTTTTCTGTATCGTTGATTTACTATTGTTGTCTTCTATTGTAGCATTGTACTGTGTTTCATAATTGTCGAATTTTTGTCGATCATCCAATTAAAGTACAGATTGATCTGGTATGTCCAAAAAGTCGTCCTCATTCCATACAGGGCTTGACCCACTAATTTCATGTTTATCTATATCCATTGCGGGTCTCAGTTTATTAGTTCCTTTTTTGTCTGCTATTACTGATCCCGGTTCTTCTACTTTAGTTTCTGTGTTTTGTATAACTACCATGTATTGATTGTCTGATTCTGGAACTGTATGAGAATATGTTTGTTTCTGCGCTATGTATGGGTTATCAGGTAAGAATTTTAACTGTTTCTGACTTGTTATTTGTGTGATCGGATTAATACACATATTGCTAGCACCTAATGACGTCATATTGTTTTGTTTTTTCGCGGACTCTGTGATTTTCCCAACTTCTTAACGTATTTTTTGATTGTTTGGTTTTGGGTCTCAGGTATGTTACTATCCATCTCCGACTGTGTAAGCTTCGCTCGTTTTTGAGAAGTTGGACTTTGAGCATCTATATCCATCTGTTCTGCCTCTATTATCATATCTGTATCCAACTCCTGGATTTCCTATTATTTGCTTCTTGTGTTGGCAACATAGTTAGCAATCTTGTTGTGGAAGTTGTTTTAACTACAGTCAACTTTTCTCTTGTTCTCTTAATTATGTCTATTCTCTCAATAAATCTTGAACTATTTGTTGGCTACTTGAGCTACAAAACGGCTGTCTTGCTTGCAAACTACTTCGAAATTTCTTTTTTCCTGATTCTTTGTTTTTGTTTGTTTATAGGATTTACAGATGTACGAGAAAGAGTTTTTATTATTCAACTATTCTAAGCAAATATTGTATCTAAAGTATAAAAATATAATAAACTAATACTAAAAAATCAAAATATACTAAAAATTTTTTATAAAGCCTATTCATTAAATATTCATTAGTTCTTACTATATATGTAAATATATAGATAGCTTTGTGAGTATTGTAGCATCTTGTAACTATTTGTACTTTTTGTTTCTATTTCAAAACTGTAAACAATATTAACTTTTTGAAAAAGGTATACTAAAATCTTTACTTTTTGAAAAAATTTGTATAAAAGACTATCAGCATCAAAAAAACATACTGAAAAATAACAAAAAACAACTTACTAAGTACTATATAAAAATATAAAAGAAGTTAATATACTTTGCATGGATGTGATGTGCTTGTATATCGCACTTTAATTTGATTGGCTAAATTTGCAGATCATTATTTTTTAAAAAAATAAACAATTTTTGTTAAAATTCTTTAAACTAAGAATTAGTATAATAAATTTTAAAAAAGTCTTAAATTTTTTTTGTGCCTATATGCAAGTTTTGCATTGACTTAGTCGAATTAGAAAGGTTGTTTTAATAAAATTTAAAGAAATCGTCAAAAAATAAGTTAAAAAAATAAAAAATTGCAAATATCTCTAAATTTTGACAAGACAAGGGTAGAGACATTTATCACCTGATTTTTTAGGGGGGAGGGGGTCAGAGGGATTATCAGGTGCTATATAATATAGTTTTATTAGCCAATCAAAATTGCCCAAAATAACTATATAAAATTTTTAATAATAATAATTAAAAATATTAAAATTTTATTTTATATTAATCTCTGAAAATGATTTTCACTATGTAAACTTGTTTAGCATCCAAAAATACATCAAATTGGCATAATTATTTTTATTTTACTTGAATTTTAGATATTAGATGCATAATTTTTGATTTTTGATCAAAACAGTCAAATTTAAGCATCTTTTCTCCAAATTTCAAGTAAAATAAAAAAGATTCTGCTGATTTAATGTATTTTTAAATGCTGAACAAGTTTTCTTAGTGCATGAAGTTAGAATTAATTAGTAAAATTTTGTAAATCATAAGATTTTATAGAATTTCATTAATAAAATTCTATAAAATCTTATAATCCACAAATTTTTATTAATAAATTCTAACTTCATGCACTAAGTAAACTTGTTCAGCATTTAAAAATACATCAAATCGGAATAATTGTTTTTATTTTGCTTGAATTTTAGATATTAGATGCATGATTTTTGATTTTTGATCAAAAAAGTCAAATTTAAGCATCTTTTCTCCAAATTTCAAGTAAAATAAAAATAATTATGCCGATTTGATGTATTTTTAGATGCTAAACAAGTTTACTTAGTGCATAAAGTTAGAATTAATTAGTAAAATTTTGTGAATTATAAGATTTTATAGAATTTTATTAATAAAATTCTATAAAATCTTATGATTCACAAAATTTTACTAATTAATTCTAACTTTATGCACTAAGTAAACTTGTTTAGCATCTAAAAATACATTAAATTAGCAGAAACTTTTTTATCTTACTTGAAATTTGAAGAAAAGATGCTTAAATTTGACTTTTTTGATCAAAAATCAAAAATTATGCATCTAATATTTAAAATTCAAGTAAACTAAAAATAATTATTCCGATTTGATGTATTTTTGGATGCTAAACAAGGTTACTTAGTGCATAAAGTTAGAATTATTTAATAAAAATTTGTGAATTATAAGTTTTTATAGAATTTTATTATAAGAAAATAAATTTGTCGCACCTGCGACATGTCGCACCCCTGCTTCGACCAATCAAATCGCACGATTTTATAGGCAAAAAATTTTATTTTTTAAAAATTTAAAATTTTACTTAATAAAGTGTTAAATATATATAAAATAGCAAACCATATAACGTAAAATTTTATTCTGAACAACTTTTTCTAAGTCGTAAAGATAGGTTGTCTTAGTAAAAAAACGTTTTATAAGAAAAATCAAAATTTCCCAAAGTTAGCACATATAAAACTTTTTTTTTACTAAATCAATTTAGTTTTTAACTTAGAGAGAAGTTGTTTAGCATAAAATTTTACATGTAATACTTGAACGTAAATATAGATTATATTAGCAATAAAAAAAGGTTTATATGTACTAACGATCGAAATTTTTGATTTTTCTTATAAACCGGTATTTTTTTACTAAGATAATCTATCTTTATGACTTATAAAAAGTTGTTCAGAATAAAATTTTACATTATATATTTTGATATCACTTATTTATTTTTACATTTTACTAGTAAAATTTTTAATTTTTAGAACTTAAAATTTTTTGTCTACAAAATCGTGCGATTTGATTGGTCGGAATCAGGAGGTGCGACATGTCGCGGGTGCGACAAATTTCTATTCCCTTTTATTAATAAAATTTTATAAAATCTTATGATTAACAAAATTTTACTAATTAATTTTAACTTTATGCATTAATTAAACTTGTTTAGCGCCAAAATATACATATAAACATATTTAAACTAAGACAGGCTGCAGACTTTGGACCAAATCTGGACCACCTCAGACTTGACTAAAGTTTGGTTTGGGTCTGGTTTGTATATATTATTTGCTTAAATTTGATTGGCTAGTTTAGTATCAGACGGAGGAGGAGGGTACCCTCTTAAGAGGTGGAAATCACCTGATAAATATCTCTACCCCAACCTTTTTAATTCAATTAAGTAAACTTGTTTAGCACAAAATTTTGTATATACTATATGTACAAAAAAATTATTTTACTAACAATTACTTTATTAATTGATAATTCGTTTCCAAATGAGTAAGCCATACATAGTAAATTGTGACGCACAGATCTATATAATTTACTATATAAAATTGCTAAGCCACAAATACCACTTCACGACAAAGTGAAGTCATTTTTCTACTAAGTAAATATATTTTCAATTTCTAAGTAAACTTGTAAAGCATTATTTTCCAATTCTAATGTAGTAATATCATTAAAAACTGTTTAGCAGATGCAGAGATGTTGCCATAAAATGATTTCCCAACTAATGTAAACAGACTATTGTTTACATGAAATGCCATTTTTGACTATAGTAAAACTCATAGTGATGTGCATTACGATTTACTATATACGGTAATGTATTTTTCCCTTATTCAGAAATGGATAATCTATTAATATCTCATTTTACTGACAAATTATTTACCAACAAGTTTATTTACTGATAGTTTATTTTACTAAAGCTCATTTTACTAACAAGATTTTTTTATAAAGTAACTAAGGGGAGTAACAAAAATCAGGTGATTTTTTAGGGGGAGTAAAAAAAGTTGAAATTATATAAGGAACCTGACTATACATATCAAGAAAGAGGAAGAGGGGTAGACCTCTAATAAAAACTAATCAGGTGATTAATGACACAGCCCTAACTTAAACACTAATTCTATTCTGATCTTAACAACAATGACTAGAATTATTTTGTTAGTAAATGAGCTTTAGTAAAATAAACTATTAGTAAAATAAACTTGTCAAGTATACGGTTCCAAACGGTTTCAACCTATCACTTAGTTAACTGTGTAACCTATTACCCGAACTGAAAAAAAAATTAATCGAATAATAGTTTTGTCAAACTGGTTTTTAATGTAATAAGTAGATATCCAGTTAATAAACGATTATAAATAAATATATATATTTTTTTTTATATTGCAATGTCGCATGCAAGTGGATTTTTATTAGGTTTTTTAGATAATATATTCTTGGTTAATGAGAGTACATATAGCCACACGTGCAACTTTTGGTTGCCTATTTTAAGTAGTCCGCCCGGAGGTTCTACACTATACACCGTACCTGTAACCTAACTAGGAGATTCCTCATTTAAACTCTCTGGTGTCCCCTGTCCTGTATCACTCACCACAATCACACCTACACATAACCTCGTGCTGCTTCAATTGAAGACCACCCAGATCGACATTTGCCATACTATTTGCACCCTAATTCTATAGGTAATCTAGTAGCATTCCAACTGCCGGATTACCCTAGGGAGGGTGTAGTACAACCCCTAATCTTTCTATGACCCACACATTTCTAGATTAGGTATTGAATACCTTTGCAATGGCTGAGGCCACTACTAGCAGTCAGGGCTAACCATTAAACCGCACAGTATCCTTGCCCTTGCAAGGTTCATTCCAATCCCGATACCTATATCACCAGTCCTATAACCGATCCCTCTCAAACTACCAAACTAGTTAGCCGGATGGGTCATTGTACCTCGGCTTTAGGTGCCTTTTTGGTTAACTTCCCTTGGTTCCTAATTCTATAGCATAGGACCTTTTCCTCCGGTTTTCCGGCGGCCATGTTGGTGCCCCACTTGCCCCGGGGTGTTCGTCCAGTTCTTCGGTCTCAAATTCTGGATCCGCAGTATCATCGAAGATCTTCATTACCTCCTTACTCGGGTCTTGCCAAACGGGTTTCAAATATTCCGGTTCCTTGGATTTGTCTGTATCACAGAACACAACTTCGCCTGAAAGATCCTATTCAAGATGGTAACCAAGAACTACAGGTAATGTACCCAACCGATCGTTGAATAAATGTTACCGGTACACAGATCTATTTTTCTAATTCGTCTCCAGTGGGATTTGAACTCTAGACCTGCCGCTTGGGGGGTGACAACTTAACAACTTCTCTTAGTCGCCACACCCTTATAAATAAATATTCAATTGACCCTTTGGATATCCGGTTAATAATTAATCAGTTGGATTTAGTGATTACAGTAATACGATTACAGTAATACGCGCCATATTAGAAAGTTGAAAATTTCTCCTCTGGTTACACAGATAGGAGATGATCTATATCTATTTTTTATTTTTTTTACATCGCTTGGCTTTTTTTTCACTTATCGTTGCTAATATATTTTTTTTGACCACTTACTACATAGTAATGTTTCTCTTGTACAATAATACAGTACTGTACTTTCTCTTTCAATCGTTTTGCCGATATCGTCGTTGGTTTGCGTTGTCCTTGCTAGTGTTGCTGATTAGTGGAGTAGTATTTCACTTTTGTATTGCTTGAATTCACAGTGTACTGGTACTGTTGGTGTCATGCTATTGTTTCACTTTAACTAGTGCCTGGATACTAATTTCCTTTTTGTGCTTTTTCAGTTGTTTGCTGTTGTCGTCATTGATTGGCGTTATCGTTGCTGATGTTGCTGATTAGTGGTATTTCATTTTTCATTGCTTGAAGTCATGGTTTGCTGATACTGTTGATGTCGTAATGTTGTTTTTGTATACTAATTTGTTTTTTTCTATATAATATGTTTTCTCTGATGCCGTCGCATCGTTTACGTCCTGGTAGTGTTGCCGATTCATGGTGTATTTTTGGAGCTGCTATATGCCGGTGCTATGACTTGTTGATTCGTTTTAACTAGTTGTTGGCTTCGTGTTAAATAGAAGAAATCTACCAATTTGCCCATCACCTTATACCATCATTTACAATATTTTTGCGAAATAATATTTTTTTTTTTTGCATCGGGCCGGTTTTGTTTGATCGTGAACAAAAGAGCGATTAAGGTTAAATGATTTAAAACAATAAACTAACGTACATAATTACGGGTATAAGGGTTCCTTCTATAATATGAATCAATCCATCGGGTTGTTACAACAATACTAAATACTACTGTATTTACAATCGTTAATTATTTGTTCACTGTTCACCCATAAACAGAAACAAACTCTTATATATATTTTAATTCACATGTGGCTTTAATCTTTCGATTGGAGATTTAATCAGTCGTGGAGATTTGATCTCCTATTTGGAGATTTGATCACCCGCTATGCCAAAAATAAGTAGCAATAAAATAATATACTAACAAAAAAAAAATAAAAGTATAACACCGGGTCACCTAATTATAATTGGGTATCTGGGTCACCTGATTATAGTCAGGTATCTGAGTCACCTGATTATAATCGAGTATCCGGGTCATCTGATTATAATTGGATAATCCATTTTAACTAGATAGTCAGTTTCAGTTTTGGATAGTTGGTTGTTAACTGGTTTTTACCAAACGGGTCACAGTTGAAAATTTTCAAACCGGTTTGGAACCTTAGTCAAGTATACTCTACTAACTTATTTTTACTTGAATACTACAGAATTAAACTATTACTTAATACTTTATACTATACAAATACTTGGTTCTAATACTTCAAGTCCTATAGTACTATACTAATCTTTTTACTCAAAAGTAAGTAATTTAACTTTTCCTATTAGAATTAAAAATCATATCATTACTATCTAAATCAGAATATTTTACAATTAGCTACTACTAGTAGACTTGGTATATCCTTATATCCATGCCTTTGTTTGATAATTGTACTATTTTAGATATCTAGTATTATTAAGTTACTGTATTATGCTATATACAGTACTCGAGTACTATATGTAGAGATATGTCATATAAAAATAAAATTAAATATAGTTATATCTCTAGATATTGTTCAAAAATTAAATCAAAGTTACCGGTCAGATTTTTAAAATTTTATTTTTATAAAATTATAATACTTTAAAGTTTAGAAATATATAGTAATTATACATAAAAATATTTTTCAAATTTATGTTTTTTGAAAATTCTCTTATATAAAAATTTTTGGCAATTAAAAAAATTGAACATGTCAAGTATAGACTTCTAGTACCATATAAATTCACTAAATATTTTATTAGTATATATTATTTTAGATTATTTTAAAACCAAATGTATTATTGTTTATAGCTACATAACTTATTTTAAAAAATTTAGCTAATCAAATCATTTAAAGTGCATAGATAAACAGACATTAAAATTTTAGCAGTATAAATTAAAACAATCAATAACATATTATATATCTATATATAACTACTACTAGTTACCAACAACTACAAACTTATTACATACCAAATCATATTGCGTTTAAATTATTTCAGATATTGAATAATATTAGCTTTTTGCAATGTTATAGCAACAAACCTATCTTGGCTATTATGGTTAAATTAGACCTTTTCAAATATTTAAAAACTAAAAAGAATTTGGTTCTTGATTTAGCCAAATTTTAGCTATTGATAAAGTAGTTTAAATGGAACTTCTTCTAATTTAAATAATGAATTCTGTGTACAAAATAATATATTACTCAATTTTTACTAAATATTAATAAAGGAACAATACAAGATTATATTTATAAAACAAAAAAAATTACTATAAAATTTGGAGCAATAATATTTCTTAATCTTTAGATTAATTTAATTAAAATAAAATTTTGTAATTATATAGAGCAAAAAAAAAAAGAATAAACTTATTTTTTCTGCCAAGTTACAGTTCTGTTATTTTGTATAAATTGAAATATAACTTGCTAACCTGTGGACCGATAGCATAAGTGGTTATGCTCCTAGGTCGCCAAACGTAAGATCACTGATTCAACTTTTACTAGCAGACAAAGAAAAAACTATACTCGATCATGAGACAGATGGGCTAAACTAAGATGCCAGGACCGCAGATGGTTAAATTAACTACATAAAAACTTGTTTAGATGCTTATTTGGAAAATTATAAATACTTTTGGTGGAACTCTAGTTGAATAAAAAGAATACTTCCAGTAGAATTTTGGTTGAATAGTAATATGCAAAAACAGCAAGTTGCACTAATCTAACAAAGAAAAAAGGATCTCAGATGAACTTAGGGCGGCCCAATTTTATACCGAAATGGAGGAGACCGAAAACTTTGAAAGGTTAAAGAAAGGAATTACCAAGAATTGTGTACTGCTCTGGTTGGTACAGATGACTGGAGGGTTGGTCCCGGAAGAAGTTGGAAGTCGATAATGTAGTCAGTGAGGCTAGGTAACCAAATGAGGGATATTCGAGAAACTGAGTACAGAATTAGATTGTACAACTAGTCTAGTATTGTAATAGATTATATTACTAAAAGTTGTAATAAAAAAAAACAAATGACCTTAATAAAAAATTGCCAACTGTGATCTTTGGGGATGAAAACCTGAAGAAAATTAAAAAAATATATATATATAACTTGCCAAAAACAAATATTTGCTAATTTTAAAATAATAAATATATATAAAAATATATACTAAAACTTTATTTAAAAAACAAAAGTAGCAGGGTGTGGTGACTTAGAGAAGTTGCCAGGTTGTTACCCCTCCAAGCGAAAGGTCAAAAGTTCAAATCCTACTTTCGACGTTTTGAAAATAGGCCTGTGTTACGGTGACTGTGGCTCAAGATCGGTTGGGTAAAAATACCTGTAATCTTGGGTTCACCATCTTGAATGGAAGCTTCTGAGCAAATTGGTGTATTGTTACACCGACAAATCCAGGAAACCGGAAAAAACAGAAACCCCTTGGCAAATCCCGAGTAAAGAGGTAGACGGACGACTACGATGGTGCTACTGAAAGAGGTGGGTGCCGGGTCAGACGACGAACCTTACGAGGGTTGTAGTAGGTGACATCAGTGGTTCACGGGAATCCAGACTGCGAGTATATGGGTAAAGCCATAGCGTCGATCGCTGAAAGAAACTGTACGATTAATTGGGTGGGACATGTATCATTCTGGTAAAATTCTATGTCAAACCGGTTGGTTTGGCATAGTGCGGCAGGTCATATCTGGGAATTCACCCAAAAGAGGTGTCATGCTGGGTAATGTCGGAGGTTAAGTATTAGGGGGTTGATGGGCTTAGCGGATAATCAGAGGATTTAAATTAGGCAATTTCCGTAGTTGGGTTGCAGGTATGGCAACTAGTGTGGAACCTCAGGGCGGTCAAATTAAATCAAATTCAAATTGACAAAATATTTGATTCGATTCAAAAATATTTAATAAAAATTATAAATTTGATTTGATTTGATTTGATCAAATCAAATTCAAATCAAGAGCTTATTTGATTCAATCAAATTCAAATATGCCTAATATTCGATTTGATTTGACTTTGAGGAACTATAATTAAAATATAGATGTATTTTAATTTCAAATACAAGCAAAATTATATACTAAACTATATATAGGATGAAATTATTTTGGGGTTTAGAACCCAAAATTAAAAATTTTTTCTAAATTTGTTTTTGATTTATTTTATTTAAAACCTAAAATTTTTTGATACTTTTTTTGAATATATGAAATTATAAAAAATATAAATATATAAATTTTATTTGCTCTTTTTTATAAAAAATTTTAATTTATTTTTGGAAACCTGAAATGATATTTTTAAAAATCAATTTTGGTAGTATATGTATTAAACAATATTGTTTAAGAGCCCAAAGTAGATTAGAGAAATATTGGTTTTTTTTTATATGTCAAAGTTCACCGAGGCGAACAACTTGTAGTTAGGGGATACCCTGCAACCACTACCGTTACCTACTTTTGCCCTTGTAAGTTCGTTCCAACCCAGTACTCACCATCACTTTCCTATTGGTCCTTTCCCAATACATCCCAAACTTCCAATCCAGTTAGCCTGGAAGGGTCAATCTACTTGGTATTAGATGCCTTATGGTTTTTTTCACCCTGGTATCTACTTCTATAGCATAAGTTCTTTTCCTTCGATATGATTCCGGTAACCAGGTTGGTGGATCTTGTTTCTTAAATCAATGTTGCTAGTTTTCTAACTCCGGTTTCTGATGCTTCAGTTTTGGTAGCACTGTTAAAAATTTTTGCTACCTTCTTACTCAGAACTTGCCAAATGGGTTTCTGTTTCTCCAGTTCCTTGGATTTGTCTGTATAATAATACACAACTTTGCCTAAAAGCTTTCATTCAAGATGGTGTACCAAGGCTACAGGTGATATACCGTATATTCCCAAAAATAAGCTACCCCCAAAAATTATATAAAAAAATGTGGGTAGCTTATTTTTAGCGTATAGACATTTTTGAAAAAATTGAAAAACGTACTAATAAAAAGTTGTCCAAATTACACCAAATTTTTACTATAAGTATATTTTGATGCGCTGAACAACTTTACTTAATCGAACTTTTGAAGTTTACTTAGTAAAAAAAAGTTTTATATGTAACAACTGCCAATGCATTTTTGAGATTTTTGAAAAAAAATCAAAGGGGTAGCTTATTTTCGGAGTAGCTTATTTTCGGGAATATACAGTACCCAACCAATTTACAAGAAGCAGTTACTGAAACACAGGTCTATTTTTCAAAGCATTGCTAGTAGGATTTGAATCCTAGATCTGATGCTTGGAATAACAACTTACCAACTTCTTTAAGTCGCCACACTCTCTAAAGCAATATTGTTATAGGATAGCTTTGGGTAATAGTTTAAACAATTTTAAACAATTAAATTAAATAAAATTATTTAAAAAATTTTATTAAGATAATCTATTTTAATTTTAACTAAAATGTGTTTAGTACTTAAAAAAATATATAATTATATGAAAAATTGCATTTGTTACCTCTGTGACTGTCACGGGCAATAAGGTTATTAAAGTAAAGTTGGAGTTAGAGTTAGGATTAGGGTTAAGATTATTAGAATTAAAATTAAAATTAATACAGAATTGCAAGAGGATCATTTTTTGTTAGAAGTGCAATAGGTATTATTTTAGTAAAGTTTTGAGTTATAAATAAACCTGTGACAAAAAACTGTGTCGCAGGGGGCGACAAATACATTCCTCCTAATTATATAATTTTTAGACAAATTTATTAATTACTAAATGAGGTTTAAGAATCACTTTTTCTAACAATCATTTGAACCAACTTTTTCAAGACAATCGAACTATAAAAAACTTATAGATAATATGCAACCTCCTATCACAAAACTTCTTTTAAAGTATTCGAGAACAAAAGCTCTACTCGGAGCAACTGAAAAAGAGCTAAAAAAAGAAGTTTTGGAATAGACCTCCCTGGAGTAAAATACAAATTATCAAATAGTAGTTGGTTACTGAGTAACTGGAAGCTTAGTTATTAAGTTCAAATGGTTTTGGATTTTATAAAAGTTGTATATTTTTCTACAGACTACAAAACTTATATAGTTTCAAATTTACAAAACAAGTTGGACTGCTTGGTGTTTCTCTCGTCCCTTTGGCTCTTTCAAAATTTTGACAAAGTGGGCATTTTGGCTTACTCTTCTAAAGATCAGCAATATTTACTTCTTTTAATTTAAAAATATGGCTACCATATTAAAATCAAATCACAAGTAGATTTCAGGTTTTCAAAATAAACAATAAATACAGTATTATGTATTTTGTTTTTGGAAAAAACCTCACAATGAAATTTTTTTTTTAGCTATAGTTTTTTTTGTACATCTATCTTTACAGTTTTCTAGATTAGAATCTATTTTTTTCTAGCAATAGTTTTTGCCTATATATGATAATTTGAGCTTAGTTAGAGTAAAGACTACTTTTCTTAATATTATATAATTTTTTAAATAGTTCATTATCTTGGCACCAGGTCTTAATTGATCTGAGGCCTTGATTTTTCTTTTTTCTTTTTCTATTATTTGTTTTCTCATTTTTTTTGTTTTTTTTACTCCTTTTTGTATCTTTGTTCTTAGTAGTTTAGATTTTTTCCTAAGGATATTTTCTTTAGGGAATACTTTTATATAGTGGAATAAGGCTGATGAACTAGTTGGTGTCTTTTGAGATGCCGTGTAGTGATTCGCACTTGGTTTAGTCGTCTAAATTGGGTAATGCAGGATCCCAAATAATGTAAGGTTATATTTGAGCATTATAGTAAAAATTTTTTGATTAGCAATTTTGGTTTGGTATATATAAGCTATATGTCACACATTAGATCGAACTTTTACTCACTATTAACTTTTTTTGAAATACAACGTTCTCTAAAAAAAAAAAACCAGAGCATTCTCTAAAAAAAAAAATTAAACCATTTTCTAAAAAAAATAAAAAAAAATAAAAAAAAAGAATGGTCTTTAAAAAAAAAAACAGAATATTCTCTAAAAAAACAAAACATTCTCTAAAAAAAAAAAAAAAATTTAAAATTTTTTAAGCCCGTTTAATACACAAAATTTACAAGCTACCAAGGATTATAAATATATATACCACAAGTCATGTAAAAAAACTTTAAAAAAACCCCGTTTTGGTTAATTTTTATTTAATTTTTGTATTTTTCTATATTTTTCCAATTTTGCATTTTTTTAATTTTTGTATTTTTCAATTTTTATTAGCACATTTCAAATATAACATTTATATAAATTACCCCATTAGCATTTTTTCAAATATACCTATTTTGCCATTTAGCAGTTTTCAAATATAATCTTTTCTCCAATACCTATTTTTCAAATATAACTTTTTTTAAAAAACGGGCCTCTATTAGCTATTTTTCAAATATGACCTTACATAGATTATTCAGGGTACTTTTGGGGTCCTGGTAATGCCAATACTGTTTTATTCTTTGTTCTTTAAAAATTTGTACTAGTTTCTTTAATATAATAAAATTAAAGAGGTTATATATGGTGAGTCTCACCAAAGAGGAAAAAAATTAATTATTAAAGCTTAAACAAGTTTTGGACAATTTTAAATATTTAGATATTTTGAATTAGACAAAATCAAAAAAGGTCACATCACCAAATTTTATATATAGATATTAATCAATATATAACAGTTAATCGTTTTATATCGATTAAAAAATAACGATATATATCAATTAAGGGGGCGTCCAGAAATTATATAATATTTTTTTACTAATAAATTTCAAAATTTTACTCCACCCACCCATACCTGATTCTCTATTAGCCAATCAAAATTTTATATTTTTTAAAATTTATTCATATGTTTCAATTTATGAAATTGATAATAACTATTGCTCTGCTGGACCAATTTAGATGATTTAACTACCAAAATGTTCGTCTCACTGAGATGATTCTAACAAGCCCCAAATCGTTAAAATATAATTACAGGATCCCAAGATCATTCAACTTTAGTGTAATTTTAATAGTGATTTTTAGAATTACTAAGTAAATTTTTTTAATATTGAATAACTTTTAATCTACTGGCCCGTTTTGGATAATTTAACTACTAAAATGTTCATTTTAGTGAGACGATTCTAACAAGCACAAATCGTTAAAATCTAATCACAGGGTCCCAAGATTGTTCAACTTTTGTATAATCTTAATAATAATTTTTTAGAGTCACTAAGTAAATTTCTTTAATATTGAATAACTTTTGATCCACTGGCCCATTTTGGATGATTTAACTGCTAAAATGTTTGTCTCAGTGAGACGATTCTAACAAGCCCAAAATCGCTAAATTCTAATCATGTGGTTTCAAGATCAATAAAGATTTTTTTGTTTGTTTAACAAAACAAATCTTTATCGGTCTTGGAATCCTGTGATTGGAATTTAGCGATTTTGGGCTTGTTAGAATTGTCTCACTAAGAAGAACATTTGGTAGTTAAATCATCCAAAACGGGCTGGTGGATCAAAAGTTATTCAATATTAAAGAAATTTATTTAGTGATTCTAAAAATCACTATAAAATTACACAAAAGTTGAACGATCTTGGGACCCTGTGATTAGATTTTAACGATTTTGAGCTTGTTAGAATCGTCTCAATGAGACGAACATTTTGGTAGTTAAATCATCTAAATTGGTTCAGTAGAACAATAGTTATTAATAAGTTTATAATTTTATACTTTTGACCAGAATTGACCAGAATTATAATTATAACCTGATATTTTCAGGACCCTACCCACCCACTAAAAATCACATAATTTCTGGAAGCCCCCTAACTGGTTAAAAATTGATATATATCTATAATCAATATATATCATTTTTTATATTAAATTATTATATATTTATAAATCGATTATAATCGTAATTATTTTAACAATTAACAAATCTTTAACGATTATATAGTGTTTTGACCTGTCACAAAAATTCCAAGCCAGCCACCAGATAAAAAAAAAAAAACTAAGTTCAAAATTTCTTAAGCCCATTTGATCCATAAGCTGGCATAGATCACAAATATATGTTCTATAAAATGAGCAAAAAAACTTAAAATGATACCAAGGAATCACTTGTGAGAAATTTAAGGGAGAGTGTGATCAAAAAACTTATTTTTTTGTTGTTCCCAATTATAATGTCACAGGTTACTTCATCGATGGAGTAGAAGTAATGACTCCACCAAAATTTTCTGTACAAGGGCGCCATCTTCTGCCAGTTATCTTGTACTAAAATACTTTGGTTTGCATGTCAAATATATTAAAGGAGTTCTCCTAGATAGAGAAAGTTGATCTTTGTAAAAACTGTAGATTCTGTAACTACTACCAACTAGGGTTGCAGCACAAACTCTTTTTTTTAGTTACGGCGTTTCTACTTAGTTTGGGTTTGGGAATCGGTATTTCTATCTAGTTTGGGTTCATAACCAAAACCCAAATATATATTCCATTTCGGTATATAGTGTCAAACTCAAAAACTACTAGAAAACGAAAAAAAAGAACTTCATATTAAGAAGCTTACAAACTATTAATGCACATAAAAAGAATTAATCTCTTTTTTAGAAATAGATAAATAACATATGAATTGATATTTATTATTAATAAACCCAAACTCTAATCGATCAACAAATTCAATATAAATAGATTATTAACAAAGCTATCTTTTGTTCTTTATTACTGGTACATTTTGAAAAGTAATTAAAATAATTCTATCTTATTTTAAATTACTACGACCCTTATTAAAGACACCATATAGCCCACATAACCCTTAGCCCATATAATTATTAATAAAACAATAATACATACATATTATCGACTACTACTTAACCCAAAGTTACATTTATTACTCTCGTAATATAACTTTATAAACGTAAAATATATAGTAAACGTTAGTACAAGCCTATTATTATTATAATATTTAGTATATTAAACAGTGCACTCTAAGTTCCATGTTTAAAGCTTACATGTAACATTTTAATCTTTTTTTTAATGACCGTTTTTGGTATTTAAAACTTATATACAGTTAATATAACTAGTATTAGTGGTATATAGTAAATTATTTGCATCTAAGTGAAGTTCTTGAAGAGGTGGATTACTTTGGATTAATTTAACTGTGAATATCTACGTTCATTTAAAACTAGAATATGCTTTTATAGTACTTTTTTTGTTGGTAAAATGTTATGTTCTCAAAAAGTATTTTATAAGTTACCGGTTATCCTATGAGCTAAATATAGTATATCAGTAAGTCTTGTATTTGATATTTACCTGATACTTATTCATCGGTTTGATGTCAAAATTTCGCAATCTTATTGGCCAAAGTGCCAAACTTTAAATGACCTCTTTGTTTAGAATGAGTCCCAAACCCAATTTTACATGTAAAAAATTTGGGATTTCTAGTTGTAATATAATTTATATATCAGAATGTTTGACATTACAGCAAACTAGAGGCATTTTGCAAAATCTAGTAAATACTATTTGGGATTCTACCAAATTCCAAACTAGTAAGTTTGGGCCGCAACCCTACTACCAATGCTCTAACAAAAAACTTTTTGTTTCTTCTATTAGAAAATTTGGTCCAAGTGATCATTGGAAAGAGTTTTGTGTAAATGTACATAAGCAAGTATTAGTCAAATAAAAAATATATATATAATATATTTATATTAAATAATTAAATTAAACTATTTAGCTAATTTAATAATTTTATTTATTTAAGGGTAGAGTATATGTAGATCATTTTTATATTACTAATTATGACTCTACTATGTAAATCAGATTATACAACACAATCACTACAGATAAGTTACATAAAAATAAATATAATATTATAAAATATCACTAAACCTGTTTTTGAATACTTGTTTTATTAATAAAATAAAAAAAAAACCATATTAACTAAGTTGGTATATTAAAAATTTACTTACTAAGTTAATGAATTTTGTGGGTGATAAATAAATTTTGTAGGTGATAATGCAAAACTAGACAATAAAATTATGTGATTTACAAGTGATCAACATAGGGTAAACTCTATCCTTAAACCTTTTTAGTTTGTACATAAAAAAGTATTTATTAATTCAAAAATTTAAAAATAAATTATTTAAGTTGATTAAATAATTATTGTTTTAGGGGCATGCTATTTATTACGTGATTTTTACCATAGATACATAGTCAGAGGTAGTGATCATGTTTATATATTATATTAATCAATCAGAATTAGATAAAGTGATCACACTATACATGGATAGGGATAGCTACTAAGTAAAAAATATCACGTGATAAATGGCACACCCCTTATAGTAATAAATTTGTTGTTAGTTATAATATAAATATAAATAGATTTATTAAAAGTTAAATTATATAAGTATATTATATTTATAATTAAATTATTTAATTAATAATTAAACTATTTGACCAATTTGATTAAACCAGTTTGACCAAAGGACCTTTGACTATTGACCAGCAAATTTTTGGTTGACTAGTAGTTTAGTCAATACTATATATTTATAAAAATTGTTAGATAAAATATAAGATAATGGTCTAACCTTTAATATTTAAAAAAAAATATAAGATAGTAAATAGAAAAATTATTTAATTTTTTTTTATATTTTCAAAATTCTATTTTTATATTACTATTTTTTAATAATATTAAAAAAATTAAAATCAATTAAATATAAAAATACAATATTTAATTTATAATCTTAGATAATATATTGTTATTGCTTTATAAAAATAATTAATTATAGATTTTTAAATTTCTGGTTTTAAATTTAAAATTTTAAACCAAGAACTTTTTATTTTAAACAACTAGTATTTTAGTATACTACTTATATACAAATTTTTTATTTCTAACAATTACAGATTTTATTAATAATTTATTGAGTAGTCTTATCCTAGACCCGGGGTTTACACTAATAACCTAAACCCCAAAGAGGTCTATATTAAGACAACTAATTTAATCCTAGACCCCATATCTAACCAATCAAATTTAATCATATGACAAATATAAATTGGGCAGCGACCCATCGCCATGCCGACCCCATGATCGGCCAATCAAATTCGGTCACGTGACTGATAGTTAAATCATCAAAAAAATTTTAAGTTTTTTTACCGGTAATAATAAAAAAAATCCAAAAATTACATTATTTATTACATAAAATTTCATATTTATTTAATAAAAAAAAAATTAAAAATAAAGAAAAAAATAAAAAAATAAAAAAATAAAAAAAAATAAAAAGTACACTCGTATAACGATCTGCACCCAAACACACGCCGAACCCACAAAGACATCAATAGGACCAAAGAAAACTGTACCACCCACGGCATCGTATTCAAGTCGGCACCAACAAAATTTTACCACAATGCAATACCAACAGCCCAAACCCCAAATGACTCGAACAACAACTCCAACAACAACTCCAATAACGGCGCCAGCGATGACTCCAACAACTGGAAAAAAAACGATTAAAAAGAAAAAAAAAAAAGAAAAAAA
>QKWP01002056.1:0-35578 GCA_003550325.1 Gigaspora rosea | reverse complement strand
TATATATATATATATATATATATATATATAAAAGAGAAACCTTACCGGAGTCGCTTTGTTGGCGATTTGTTCGGTTACAGAACCTCAAGAAACTACTACACCAATGAAGACAATGACGACAACACCACGACGACACCAACGACGAAACCAAATCTGAAAGGCGACAAGCTAAAAAAAAAAAATTATTAAGCAGCAAAAACGAAGCGAAACAACAAAACAAAAAATTGATTATCATGGTACACGAAAAAAAATTTATACAGTATATGATCACCAATCACTGCGCATATGTAAAATTTGGGTCTAGAATAAAAAAAAAATTAATGTAAACCTCTATGAGGTTTATGTTAATTAACATAAAACCCGGGTCTAGGCTAAGGTTTCTCTAATTTATTTACCTAATATTATAACAAGTAACAATTTACTAAAAATATATATTTGCAACTAATAAAATGTTAACCCTAATTCTAACTTTATAATATTGGCTAAATGAACTTTTAATAAAATAACTATCAATAAAATAAAATAGTATTAAATTTTTTATATAAACTACTGTATAATATAGATAGGCTATACAAATTTAATTACTTGGTTTTTATAATATTAAACCTTTAAATAAATCTTGTTAGCTAGCTTGTTTTTTTAAATTTTATAGATAAAAATTTATAAATTTTTGTAAAAATTTTTTTTTAAATCCTAACTAGTTATTAAAATATAGGCAGTTCTCTCTAAATATAATCTTTCTAAATGTATATAAAAGACCTCTCTAAATGCATGTTTTCTTGGGCCCAACCAATATAACACTTATAGCTTTTTATTTTTAAATGCATAATTAACTCATTTTTATAAATAATTCATCTAACTGTATATAAAAAAATTTTTTTATAAGTTTTTAAATTTTGATTTAGTTTGTTATTATAAAAACCAATTAATTAATTTTTATAGTATAAAACAAAATATAATTACTAGAAAATAGTGCATTATAGTAGAAATAGCAGTTTTAAAACAAAATTTTTATTTGAGTATATAGCAACAACTTGAATTCTACTTTTATCAAAATTGTAGTGTACTTAAAAAAAACTATTAGATGATTGAAAATTCAATAGCAAAAAGTAAACTATTTTATGAGACTGTTTTATGTTTTCTTTTTTTGACTTTGTGGTAATATATTAAAATCTAATTTCAACTTCATATACTATCTAAAGAAAAAGGAGTTGTTAATTAGTATTATTAAATTGTAATTCATAAAATTTATATCAATTAGAATCTAAAGAAAAAATAGTATTACTATTAGAGGATTTCAACAGTTTCTTTATTTAGAAATGGCAAATAACTTGAAATGATCCAAATGATCCAAATGTAGGGATGTTAATGGAGTAAGGTTCTCCAGAGTAACTGTGGAGTATAACCCACTCCATACCGGTGTGGTCTAGACATGATACCACCTCGGATTACTAAAATATTATTAATAGGAGTAATTGCTCTAGAGTAATACTACTAATACAAAATGGATTATACTCCAGAGTATTATTATATATATATTTTACCGTATTTTTCAAAAATAAGGTAGGAAAATATGGTACTATAAACTCCAGAGTATTACATAGTGCTTAGCACATAGTACTCCGGGTTATACTCTGGGTTATACTCCGGTTTACACTTTGATTCATACTTCAGTGTGGTGAGATGTTAAGGAATGCTCTGCCAGAGTATGCACCACACCACCCTGGAGCACTTCTTTAACATCACTACTCAAATGACTAGTGACCAGTTATTGGATCATTTCATATTCAAATGACCCATAGAAGATCATTAACTATTTGTTAAGGGTAGGGTATCTGTTTACATCAGGTCCCTGTAATTTAGGGCTTATCTTAGCCAAAAAAAGAAATGATCTACAATATTATCCAATTAAAAATGGGGACCCATTAATTTAGGGCTTATACAGAATAAAAAGATACCCTACCCTTAAATAAAATCTAATGTCTTTTAGCCAATCAAAATTGATTATCAGACAAAAAGTAATTTTCATAAAATATATAATCAGTAATAATAGCTAATATAAAAGTTAATTTTTATTAAATTAATCAATATTTACATCCAATGCAAAGTTGTTCAGAAGAACAGCTTTATTTAATATGCAAATATTTAGCTACGATTACCGATTAGTGAAATCATAACATTTGATCAGCTATCTGACCAATAACATCACTTTATATGTAAATGATCCAAATGAACTAGTTATTTAAATTGAGTAAATTATCAGGTCATTTACCACCCCTAAGCCTCCATTAGGAACTTTGAAAAAAGCTTGAAACCATTTAACAACAGCCTCATGTTCTGTTGTGGTCATATCAATTATATATATACTGCCAGTTTTATTGTCTGTTTACCTCGAACTGGAATTTGTATCCCAATAATCTAATTGTTAAAAAAAGTGTACAATTTTGATCATTATGTTTGAGCCAATTTTAAAGACAAATAATATTCTATACAAAGTCTATATATTAGCTGATACTTAGTAATAAGTTAATGGATACCCCTATAAAATTGTTCGGAATGTGAGTCGATTTTCCGAACAGGGGTTTATGTTATACTGTTTTCATTACAATGTTTGTAAAGGGATGTAAAAAATAGAAATTTTTGATTAAAAATTATTGTATAAAAAAACGTATACATCAAATAAACACCCTTTAAATGTTCGATTTTTCGAACAAAAATCGGATAATTTCAGAATTGTCTGAACAATTCCAAGAGATTTTTTTATATAGTACCTGCTTTATGTAAACGGGGGTTTTTGGTAATTATTGGATAATTATGTAAACATTTGTCAACTTTATCCAAATTCTTGTCCACCAAATTTCATCTAAAATACGTGCACGAGACATTTTAAGTTATGGATGGTTTGATTATTATAGGAAGCATGCAGTGAGGGAAGATTTAATCATAAAATTAGGCAACAAATTGGATCAAGATATGAGTTGAATCAATAGAAATCAAGCAAATTTATTTAATGCTTTTTTTTAAAAAAATTTTTGAACAAAAATAACTTAACAAAAACTTAACCAAATTTGATAAATATTTCTTCAATTACACAAAATTATTTGAAAAAAAATTTATTGAATTTGGTTAAGTTTTTTTGTTACAAAAATTTTTTACCGTATTTGCATGTAATAACGCCGCCCTGCACGTTATTTTGAAACGCGCATGAGACTTACGTACGTACGTACAGTACATGGAATTCTAAAATGCATATGATATATAATTTTTATTTGACCGTAATATATGTCATGTACAAACGTGAAAAAAATTTTTTTTAGACATAACGTCTCTAAGTTTGTTTCGGAAATAATCGCATGTTTTATTTTCGAAGACAGATAAGAGAAACAAGAACTAGTATAGTTCATTTGGTTCGTCCACAAAATCTTGACTCTGAAACGTATACTAAGCTAGTGAAAATGGTTTACCCTACTCCTAAAAAAAAAATAATAATAAGGTTTATAAACTTGTATGATCTGTGTTTAACATTATCGTTATCTTTTTTTTGCCTCAAATAAACTATCGTTTGTAAATCGTCCATCAAAAAATAACCAATCATATAAATACTAATTAGTTAAGTCCCAATTTTAAGGAATTTAACGTTAATCATTTAACCCGGATTTCATTATAACCTGCTACAATAAATGATCATTGCGCTTTGCGTGGGAAACAATTTCAAATACCCATGTGGGAAATCGAAGAATTTGGATAAAAATTAAAGAAATCTTAGAAATATCGTGAATTTCCCATGGTATGGTAATCAGCTTCTATGAGAACTTTTGCAAAGCGTTATATAAATCCGAATTTAATCGTCGATTGGGTTTAAACCAGATTCGAGTATTAACACTATGTCAAAAAAAATACTGGGCTGAAACGGAATTTAACAGAATCTAACGTTAAGTAGATTTAGAATTTATCTAAATTAGGGATAAGTTATAGGTTTAGATAAAGATAAAACCTACCTATAATACTAAATTTAACTAAGTGTAATTCAAAATCCATTTAAATTCTTTTTTGATGATACAAATACGAATTTGAAGTTCCGTGCAGATCGAAACTTCCGTATCTAAAAGAAATTTTATAATTTTGGATAAGATTTACGAAATTTTTATTAAGTAGCAGATTTATGATTTGTTCGTAAATCTAATTTGTTCGTTAAATCTAGTAATATGATCCCCTAAAATAGAATAAATGGGGGGTTCGGAAATATTAGTTGCGTATCAAAATTTTGAAATCGGAAAATCGGAAAATGAAATTGGAGTGTTTAGATACTCCCATTTTAACGAAATAAATAAACTTTTCAAAATGGAATAAAGTTGATACATCGCTCATTTGAAAATGAATACGTCATCTACTTCTATCAAAATTGGATTTTTTCTCACTTTAATTCTGAAACCCCCATTAATAGTGTTGAATTTGTATGGTCACTGCCTTTTTAAATAACTTTTTAAATGAAATCGCACATATTCTATTATTAACAAAATCATAGTACTATATGAAATCGAATTAACAACTAAACCTAAAACGGAATTAAAATTTTATCGAATTGCCGTGTAATAACTCTCACGCCCGTTAATTTAATATAATGCGGTACTACAAATTTATCTGCATCCATTTTAATATTCGTATTAAAATACCGGTATTTATAAATTGGTTAAATTATTTACCGGTATTTATAAAACTAACCATCAGACATGATTGGTTGGTTAAATTATTTACCGGTATTTAGAAACTAAATATCAGACATGATTAGTTGGTTAAATTATTTACCGGTATTTATAAACTAAATATCAGACATGATTGGTTGGTTAAATTATTTACCGGTATTTATAAAACTAAATATCAGACATGATTGGTTGGTTAAATTCTTTATGATTTATTTTTCTAGGTCATCCGGCATCAAAATCCCGACAATACTAAAATTTTAGTATTGTCGGGATTTTAACTTGACGGGATTTTGTTTTCGGGAATTTGAATGTCGGATTCTATAGTAAAAACATTTTTTTAAAATCTTCATTATAACTCAACAAGAGATAGAAAATAAATTATGTAGTATTTAAACAATAATACATATTCTTATATATTATACAATTAATTCAAAAAACTTTTATGATTTTGACGCCAAAAACATTCATTGTTTTGGCCATTTTGACGATTTACATCGACTTTAATTAGTTGATATAACATGCATAATATAGCAAACTTTAATGATTAAATACTTAATAAAATCGAAATATCAAATAATCATAGATCAATCAATTATACATATATTGTACCTGACATCAAGCATGATGGCAATCAGCTAAAAATATAAAAATGTATAGCCGCAACTAATCAAATACTAACCCTAACTCTATGTGATGTCTTTTGTCGGAAATAACTTTCGGGAATATACATGTTGTAAGTGGAAACGGAATTTACCGATAACTTCGGAATTTTTATATAAAAAACCTGCATTTTTTTTATATAAACTTGCATTTTATCATATGTTAAATTACGTTCTCACATACATCATACATACTTGATACCAATAACCGATTCGATCTACGATTACTTAATATTCGACTTGATGTAATTGCGCTGAGAGCACTGGTTGGGAAAATTTCAATATTGAAAATCTCCAAATTCAGAATTAGAAATATGTAACCAGCATGGTTTTGATTTGAAAGAAAAGATGATTTGTAGATATTTCCATATCAAGACCAAATTCTTTGTTCTTAAGTGATCGAATGTAATTCCTTCTTGATCATCCCGACCCAATGTATCCAATGTTCAAAAAATATATATACATATATATAGTATTTTTGGATTTGCCGGGTTTTGTAACATACAGTAGCATGTATTTCTTTCAACTGCGCGCATTATAGGTTATTAGAGGAGTGTCATACATTAAAATATGTAGAGTATAACGTACATACGTACGTACGTAAGGTATTAGTTGATCCAGATGACCGGACAATCCGAAAATCTGCTCGGATAAATTCGGAGATAAATCTAATCCTAGATAATGCCGTAAAACTACTTATAAAAATTTCAAATTTAACAAATAAAAATGGTTAGCTTGTTTAGTTGGCAAAACAAGTATAAAAAAACTCCAATTTGCCGGTAAATCAATTTAAAATCAATTTAAATCAATTTAAATCAATTTAAATCAATTTTAAATCAATTATAATCAACATCATTCAACTTTTTTTTTTCTTCAAAACATTTTTTCAAAATGTTCGTAAATACATTATATCATTTAATTGATTTAATTAAAATTAATTTTTTTTCGCTCATTTTTTTATTAATTCTTGTTAGTGTAATTCAATTTTACATTAATTATTTCAATCGACCATCAAAAATTCCTGGTCCAATTCCTATACCAATTTTTGGAAACATATTTCAAATTGGTTCAGATCTTCCTGCTGCATTAAAAAGTTTTCACGAAAAATATGGTGATTTATATGAATTTTATATGGGAAATTCACGCGTTGTTGTTATTAGTAGACCTGATTTAGTCGAAAAAGTGTGGGGACCTGCGTCTCTCAAAAATACAAAGTTTATTTTTCGTGCTTCACATTCAGAAGGTCTTGATGAACTTGGTTTAGGTACAAAGGGAATGGTACTTAATCGTAATATTGAAGTTTGGGCTCTTAATAGAAAATTTATGAATACTATTTCTGCTCCATCATTTTTACGTGGATCAATTAAATTATCAAATCAAATTATTGATGAAATATTTGATTATTGGAAAATTATTGAAAAAAAAGGAATGAAAATCGATTTTTCTAAATGGTCTGATGCTTTAGGTGCTGATATTGTTGCAACTACTGCAACTGGAAAAAGAATGATTTCAACTGCTGAATTATTTGATGAATTAAATATTGATAATGAAAAATCTAAAATAAAAGGAACTTGGCAAAATGGTTCAAAATTTACAAAAGCAATTCATATATATAATCAATCAATGTCATTTATGATGTTACTTCCAACAAGATTTAGAAGAAATATTCCATTTGTTAAAGATTTGAATAATAAATTTTTGGATAATAGAGATTGGATAAATCAAGAATTAAGTAGAATTGTTTCTGAAAAAAGAAAAGAAATTGAAAATACTCCTTTAGATCAACCTCTTGAACCAAATATTTTAACTTTATTACTTACTACAAATACAGAAAGAGATTTGGATAAAATTTCTGTCGGCAATTTTGAAAGCCCTTTAACAAAAGATGAAGTAATATCAATAATACGTGAAGTATTTACTGGTGGATTAGATACTACATCAAATTCTTTAGCATTCACTATTTTTTATATTGCTAAACATCGAGATGTATATTTGAAAATAAGAGAAGAAGTATTAAATGTTTATGGTACACTTGAAAATCCTGATCTTACATATGAATCTTATGGAAAACTCAAGTATATAGAAGCTGTAATTAGTGAAGGTATTCGTATTTTCCCTACAGTAACAGCTATGCCTCGTGCTGCAACTGAAGATGTTAAATTTGATGGATTTACGATTAAGGCTGATACAACTGTTTATACTGATTACAAAGCTGTTAGTAATAATCCTAAATACTTTAAAAATCCTGAAATTTTTAATCCTGATAGATTTTTAAATGATGAAAAAGAATCAATTATTAAATTCACTTATCTACCTTTTGGTAATGGTGTACGTGTGTGTCCTGGTAAAGCCTGGGCTATGATTCAAATGAAAACTTTTTTGATCAAACTTGTTTGTACATTTGATATTGAATCAGCTAATAATTATAATACTCCTAAATATATTTATTCTACTGTAAGTCGACCTGTAGATATAAACATTTATGTTAAGACTAGAAAAAATTAAATATTTATAGTCATTAACAGATTTACAACAATTTAAAACCTTTTATATTTAGTAATTTTATTGACTTATATATATTTATTATTATAATTATAATTATTATCATTATTATTATTATTATTTGCATCATCATTATTAGGATATATGTATTATTATTATTTGCATCATCATTATTAGGATATATGTATTATTATTATATCATCATTATTTTGTTTTAAAAGCCATATTGTAAAATTTAAATAAAAACACTTATGCTGGGGTTGTAAAACCTAGTTTAATAATACGATCACGTTGCTCTTTATCGCGTTGACTAAGAGAATAATAATAATAATAAATTTTAAATAACTTTCATGTCTTATTATGCGATTAAAGGTGTTTAAGACCTTCATTTAAATAATATTACAGAGACAGCTCAAGGGATTTTAAAATCCTTCACCAAAAATAAAATTATTATGAAAATTAAAATAAAAATTTAACACGTATTTACGTGAATAATAACTGTTTTATTCCCAAGTTCTTATTATACTTTTTAAAATCAAAGTTAGTATTTATATAAAATTTAGCTTTATTATAATAAGCGACTCCTTTTCATTTTTTTTCATTTTACTTTTCGTTAGCATCTACTGTTTAAAAAAATTCGTAATAATTATTAAAAAAGATGTACAATCAAAATGAATACTCCGGAGCCCGAATATGAGGTCCGGCAATACAGAAGTATAAAAGAATAAAAAAGAATAAAATAAAATAATCTAAGTGATTGTTTTGTACAGTCAGACTGGAGATTGTACTCGGGTAGAAAATTTTTATTATATGGTTATAGTAAATTACCGGATAGCCGTGTATAATATTCGGATAGAAATTTTTTTAACAGGAATCAGACCCCCTAAATGCAGCCTCCTTAAATGCGCCCAATTAATGTTACGTTTACAGATTTACAGATTTTAAATGCAACACCTCCTTAAATGCACGTTTGGCTAAATTTTTACATATCTGATATGGTCTCGTCGCATTCAGATCAGTGAAATCAAAAGAAATCAGGACCTCCGATTTCCAACAAATATATAGACATTGTTTTGTAAGGTGTGACCTCTGCAGATCATGGCATCATGTAAAATCATAGAAAATCAGGCCGCCTGATTTTCTATGATTTTACATGATGCCATGATCTGCAGAGGTAGTGATGTAACCCGGGTCGAGTTGTAGCAACCCGGGTGGAACGGGTGGGTCAATCCGACGGGTCAACCCGCGGGTTGACCCGTTGGATTCGAGGTAGCAGGACGAGAGAAAAGTTAGTGCTCGTACCCGGATAACTTTTTATCCGAAAGGTTGTAACCTTTAACAAAATTTAATAACCGGTTTTATATCCTATTCAAATAAAAGGATAACGGTTATATCCGGATAAGATATTTATATGATTGTTGATTTATATATACAGTATTAATGCATAAATCAAATAAAGTAACTCTATAATAATAAAGTAAAAAAAATTAGAAAAATAAATAAATAAATAAATCAAAACGAATAAAAATGGCTCGTCTAAATATTAAATGCTAACTTTTTCATACATTAAAAGAATAATTCTAATATTCATATATATTTAACAATGTAATTAATTCTCTGCGTAGAACACATGTTTTTCGGCAACGGCAGGAATCGGTTCTGCTATTTACGGATTAATGCTTAGTCTTTATCTATTTTTATTTAGTAAGTTTTACTTTTTTTTTATTTAACTAACTGAATTACCGACATATTTTTAACCTAATTTTTTGTAGAAAAAAAATTAAGCGGTGAACCGTATGGTCTTATTTATAAACAGTATTATAAAGAGGAAAGCGAGAAAATAATTTAAAAAATTTCAAATCTATAAATTATTTTAATATTGTTTATCACTTTCGTTTAAATAAATTATTTTAAATACTGTAAATAAAATAAATTATATAATTTTAAAAATTAACGTTAAACCTTTTATAAGAAAAATTGTTTGGTATTTTTTGATCGATTATTGGTCCCACTTCACGATTAAAATTTTTACAAATACATATTATTAATCATGATCGGAATAACAAAATTATTGCGTGAGATTATCAGAAATTGCATGCATCGATTTTACGCGAATCTGGTCCGGTGTCATGTCTAGAAGATAATTATTAAATTTTTTTTAAACAAACATAAATTTATCTTTTTCGACATAAAAAACTTGCATCCCCAAGTTATTCCTATTTTGATTAGGCATGAGAAGTTCTGTTACGCCAATACAAAAAAATAATGAAACAATAAAAGAATAATTCTTTATATATTTATTAATGAAAAAAATCAATGTAATTATTAATAAGTAATTATTATCAGTAATTTATTACATTGCTGTGCATTTCACAATCGTTGAAAATCGAGAAAGAGCGCATGTTCATTCAGAATTAAATACAGAAATGATGTGAAACAATAAGTAATTATTATTATACTTACAAAAAACTGAAAGCCAGTATAAGTTTAAAGTGTTAATTGATTTATATCACCTATTAAATAAATATAATAAACAAACGAAATATTAAAATCATGTTCTTATTTAAAATACATTAAGTTTTACACCGAGTGATGTATATACGCAAATTAAAATATTTATTATAAATGTATTTTACCCTATATTATCCTATATTATATCTTAAGTTAACCGGATACCTCAATAATTTATCTGTTTATCGGTTTTATAATTCGGGTATCCGGATATCCTAACAGTTAACAGGTTATTGTACCCTAGGGTCCTAGGGTATTTGGTACGACCACTAAGAAAAGTAGGGGCACGTGACTTCCGCGGACAAATCTAACCTCGAACTAATCGATGCCGGAATACATCTAGCTTATTGACCAGAGTCACTGGACTTACGTGCTCAACTTTTCAAAAATCTGGTCAATAGCCGTCCGACAATTCAAAATAAAAATTTCAAAATTTTCAAAATTCCCGGGTCAAACAGGTAACCTGTGCACCCGGGTAGACCCATCGATCAACCCGGGTGACCCGCGGGTTCACCCATCGGGTGACCCGGGTTGCATTTTTTTGAACGGGTTATATCACTAATCAGGCGAATTTCCGATTATATAGTTTTAAGAGATTTTCGAATACATTTTATAAAATATAGAAGATGCAGATCACAAAGAATTCACAATATTTCCAAGATTTCCGGAGTTTGATTTTTTTTTTTTTGCAGCAGCAGCAGTTTTTATAGCTGTTTTCAAAAAGGTGTGGACAGGTGATTTTTATGACATATACCCATATGTGGAATCGGAAAATCAGAAAATTTAATAATTAACTTTTTTATCATTATTAAAGACGGGCATCAGTGCGAGATGCTTAATCAGTACATATTTTAAGTTAGATAATTATTGACTCCCGTTGTAATTTTTATATTATTAGCCACATTATCGCTATATAAACAAATTATTGCAATGTATATTAATTTGTTTTTATAATCGTATTACATAATATTGACGGCGGATGCACTAGATACAAAACTTATATACAAAAGAGGGATTGTCGAAAGTGTTTATACTGTGGAGTTGATTTGCAAACACAAAAAATGCAAATGTGATATTACAAAACCACCCATAGAGGCAATCGAACTGAAGCTGTCAAATATGCGTATACACGAATTTTCACGCCCAATTGGACAGAAGGTCAAGTTTCTTTTGATTGCATTAAATTATTCAATAACTCTAAAAGATTCTTTTAATTTTTCACTTTGTTCACGATGCAATAATGGGCTATCAAGATTGAATGCAATTAAAAAAAAAAATTATTTAGCAACTCTAAATTGGTAAAAGTTTTACTTTAAGAGATGCGTTAAAGCACAATTTTTAATAATCAATAGTTGATTTACTGCTGTACTGTATAAAGCAAAATCATATGACATGTATAAAAGTTGCAAGACTCAAGATGACTACCGTATTTTAGGAATTTATTAAAAACTTCTTAATTCATCTATTAAAACTTACCTTTAACTTAGAATAGTATTATTTTATTGAACTATAAAAACTATTTCTATTGGGAAATTGGTGAGAATCTTTCTCTGTTAGAAGCGAGAGTAAAAAAAAAAGAAGGAAATTTGGGAAATATCGTGAATTTCCCATGATATGGTGATCCCTGATCGTTCACACCTTTTTGAAAACAGCTGTAAAAACGTGTGAACAGCGATTTCCATAAACACATGTTGGAAATCGGAGAATCTGGAAATTTAGAATTAAAATTCCGATTAGAAGGTGTCTTGAAAATTCAGGAAATCCTGGAAATATCGTGAATTTCCCATGATATGGTGATCTGTGGCCCGTTCAAAGCTCTTTGAAAAACGGCTATAATTTTACTAAGTAGAATTCCGATTCCTCATAGTAGTATATGGAAACCGTTTTCCACATCTTTTCGAAAATAAAACCTAGAATCAAAATTTTTTTCCTCATCACAAATATCATGGGGTCACACCACCTTTTTTGCAAACCGTTATGATTGAGATTTACTACAGGAAATTTAATCAAATTGCAATGATTTATCAGATGATTTCTCATGTAAAAAAAAAAACTCGAAATTCATATCAGATATTATTCACCGATAGTCAATTTCATAGACCGACAATTATAGTAATTCATAAGTATATAATTCACAATTATATAGACTAGTTCACTTTATAAACAAATTATTTCACCGACAAGCTTATTTCTTAATCCTAGTAGAATCGGTAAGATGAATTGTCTGTGAAACAAGTTTTTTAAAATAGCTTGTTTATGAATTGGTTGTCTATGGACTAAAATTCTGTGAAATAATTTCCTACAAAGTAAGTAACACAGTATCTAAAATTATTAACTATATTTATAAATACTGTATAATAATTTAATTAATTAAAAATAAAATTATAAAAATATCTTTTGTTTATAACATTTATATATTGTAATTAGTCAATGTTTTATAAGGTATATAAAAAAAATTTTTTTTTATTAAAAATATAAAAATAAAAAAAAAGTTTAATCATGTACGTAAGAACGCGTTCGGGTACTACAGTAGTAAAATTTAAATTTTAATATAAAAATAAAAAAAAGTTTAATCATGTACGTGAGAACGCGTTCGGGTACTACAGTAGTAAAATTTAAATTTTTCGTCATTATGTAAATTTATTCAGAATAACACAAATTGATAATGTTAAACGGATTTTGGTGGTGGCAATATTTTATATCCCAAAATCAAAAGTTTATCTTAACAATCCTTATTTTTTCATATTATAGAGTATGAATTCTTGTTTCCTTAAGGACACTTGACCGGTTTTGATTTACTCATTTACTTCTTTAAAGTCATCAATTAATTTTTGACAAATTGATTTAGCTAAATAAATATTATAATCCGGATTAGGTTCGCAGTTTCTATTCTTTCTTATGGCGGTATTATTGGGTTCAAATTCAGGAATTATTTCTTCCAATTTATTTAATAAAACTTCTTCAAATAAAGGCAAATCTAGTTCTCCACATGCCTTGACTTAAGCTTTCCATTGCAAAACGGAAAAAGATTTATTAAAATTGTTGTCATCTTCAAAATCATCATCATCCCAATCTTCTTCATTATAAACTTTCCACCACCAATTGTTTAAACCCCAAATATCTCCTCTTTCATCTACATTCACCGCTCTCTTCTTAACAATATCTTCTTTCCATGGTTTATCTCTGAGTATATAATGAACATTCTTAACACATTTATCTGACCAAATCGACGAATGGCAATTACGCAATGTCTTTAACGCGTTATAAATGTAGGGAAGTCCTATCCAATTACCTTTGAAAATTTCATTAAGAATATCCTGTTCAATAAATATTATTTTCTCAGGATTCTCATGATTTGTTAGATGGTTAAAGATTTCATCAAATTTCGATTTAGAAGGACGTAATATCATCAATCCAGAGTTAAAATAACTTTCAGAATTAGTGTTTGGTGATATATTAGTAGAATCCGGGTAAATTGGTCCTTTCGTGTAAGCACAACTGTCTGGAGTCCTATAACTCGATTAAAATTTTTTTTTTCGTATTATTAAATATATATGTATATATATATATATATATATAGAAAAAATATATCTTATATACAGCTCGTACATACCAACTTTTAGGATATGATGAGATTTTATGTGGATTACATGTACATGCATGACATGCTGCAATTGTATTTGTATCCAATTCTACCTCTAAAAGTTCATCCATGTTACGTATAACACACATATCAGCATCCAAAAACCCGACGAGATCATAACCTTCAATATCCCAGACACGTATTTTAGTCGACACTTCTTTAAAACGATCTTCAATATATTTGTTTGACTTCCAATGAACACGATTAATTTCTTTTATGCCGATGAAACGAAAATAATAGTTAGAACCAAGTCTAATAAGCTCATAAAAATCGTTGCGACTTAAATCAGTCTCTTCATTTTCAAGATTCGGTACTAAAACAAGAAGTGGAAATTTGGTTTTTACACGCATTAATGATTTGGCAAGACAAATAACACCTGGGAGATACGATTTTTCTGTCATAAGGGTAACCCAACATTTTCTTGCACTCATCGTGTATAAATTAAAAAAAAAGGTTGAGTTTAGAGACCTTGTAAATTTTGATTGACGTTATCTGTTATCTGTCATTATATATGAAATTTGAGTGATCGACCCGTAGACCTTCAAATAGGGGTCGTTTAAAGCAGGGTGCAGTCATATGATTTTGACTTTTTAATTAAAGTTAGGGTAAGGGTTAGTCGGCGGTTAGGGTTAGGGGTGTTATTATAGTAAAATTGCCTTCCCGACATTTTTTGTTAATTTCCCAAGGTAGGTTTTGACACTCGTTTCTTGTATTTTTGCATTTTTTCACTTTTTTCCTTCTTTGTTTCTTCGTCGGGCTGATCCGGGTTGATCAAAACAAACAAGTTGATTGGTACCATATCACTACAGGTAGGACCGTCCATGTTACACAGATGATCCAATTGATAAAAAAAATTTTTTTATACGTTTTACAATACTTTTTTCGGAAGTTCGGGTAACCTAACTCCATAGTAAAGAGGAAAAAGTTCACTAAGCAAACTTGAAGATTTCGCTCTGCCCTACAACATATTCGCTGAATCCATCTGAATCCACCAACTTTCATAGTACGATTTTTTTGCCAAAATTATAAAAAATGTAAGAAACTTCAAGCCACTACCTTACCAAAATTTCGTTTGTTGTGCAAAAAAAAAGGTTAAAAACATTTAGCACGACAATTTAGCAAAGGTAACGTGAGTAAAGAACATTATATGTATAATTTTTGTTGTGTATATTATACAAAAGTATTCAAAAAAATGATATAAAATTATACATAGATAATAGTTCGTATAGCTAATTAATTTCAAATTGTTGTTATTTTAGGTTATAAAACTTAGATGCGAAGAGAAACTTAAATGTATTGTATGTATACCAACGTAGAAAGATTTTTTTTAATGGAATAGTGGTGTGTAATAAGAGATTGTACAAGATATTTGGATTCTAAATTCGATATATAGTTGAATATTTAAGATAATGTATAAGAAAAACTATGACGATTTCGTCAATGCTGATAGTAGATTAGTTAACAAATTATCTAAATTAATAAAGACGTGTATTATTTATGTTGTAAAAACATTTGGTAGTATTTTCTTAGACTTTAAATATGAGTTTTAATTGAAATTTTTTAGCTTTCGCTTCGATTCATTAAATTTTGATCTTTTAAAATTTACGATTTTGATTGGATGATCAACACGTGACATGTTTTCATCTTTGGATCTGTAGATTTTGATTGGCCATGATCTGCGGTCCTGAGTCATCCATGGGTTTCCATATGGGCAATGGACTAGGAAAACCCGTCTTTGACACTTTTTTATCAATTTCGAGATTTTCGATTCAAATTAAAGTTCTGGTTTATATCTATATGTATTTCGCTTTTTACCCTACTTTAATATAATAGTTTATCAAGATATTTTAACTTGAATGTAAACTAATTTTTTAACGATCGTGTTCTAAAAATAGATTTACAACCAAAGATTGACGACTCAATTAAATTAGATTGGTCAATCAGTGTTTCATAATCACATGACATTGTTTATTCAGTAATTGATATCTAAAAATAAACAAAAATTTCAGGGGTAAAATTTAGGTTTCACAGACAAATAATCGCCATTTTCTCAAAATGGAAAACCCCCTTCAAAGACGGGTTTTCCTAGTCCATTGCCCATATTTGGAGGTCGACTAAAGCGGAGTTAATTCAATATATGATCGACACACTGCATAAATTACATTATTGATATCTATATAACCTTCTAACAATAATTGCATCAAAAAGGTAACCCTAACCCTAACCAAATTTCACTCCGCTTTAGCCGACCTCCATATTTGGGACGGTCCTACCTCGACCATATCACGTGACTGCACCCTGCTTTAAACGACCCCTTCAAATAGCGTATTTCAATAACTAATTGATCAAATTCCGTAAACATTTTTTTATTTTAATTCTATCTCTTTGTACGTTATGCAGGCAAATTTGCCTGATTTTTGTACAATTGCTAAAAAACGAAGTAGGAGAGGTCCCCCCAAAATATATTTAATTCAATTTGGTTAGATTTGAATGATATTATCGTAAGGTATAAAACGTAATGATTATCACTTATCGTGCATTACTGCGCCACAAATTTGTCGATCGAACTTAAAAAAAAGGTTTATCGAATATATATAGTTTTTTTTTTGAAACTAGTATATACAAGATTTATTGCTTTCATGTTTTGTTCTCAAAAGGCAAGTGTTTGTTTTTTTTTTAAGTCATAAATGCTTATTATTTAACGACGTTATTCATTTTTTATTAAAAATAACAATCGTGTTTAAAAAAAATTAGCTTTTTTTTCCCATGAATGAATATGTACCGGACACTATAAATAATACAGTTATGTCCCGTGTTGAGACAATTTTTATTGTATAGTGAAAGCTCTTATTAATTAATTTAAAATAAATAATCAATTTTGTCACTCGACCTAGGGATGGAAAATGTTTTAAAACGTGATCTTAAAAATCATGATTGTTTGATTTAAAACTGATTTTAAATGTTTTAAAACATTATGACGTAATCATAATGATAAATAAATTACGTATTTATTTATATGTATTAAATAATTCCTTAAAATATAAAATCATTTTTAAATCACAAAATTATATTTAACAATTATGCTTCGTGGAAGGCCTCCATTAAAAGATATTCGCTTGAACTTTACAAAAATTACTGAAACCGACAAATTTGGTCGAATTACGCCTCGCCAAAAATGTATCCATTGCGAAGAAGACTTTGTTGATATAGTCAGCCGATTAAACGAACACTTATATAAATGTAAAAAGCTTCCAAAAAGTATTAAAAATTCATTAATATTAATACCGATACTGATTTGGATAAAATGCCGTTAACTAAATTAGATGTGGATCAGAAATTAGCAAGATTTTTCTATTCATCCGGTATTCCTTTTACGGTTATTGAAACCCCCTTTTGGGAAGAATCATAGATGCCGTAAAAAAACTTGTTGCAGTTTATCAAAAATTGAGGATTCAAAAAGAAATTGAAAATGACGGTTGGTTTGAAGATGACATTAATTTATAATCATGCATTTAAATAATAGAAAAAATGGGTATTGATAAAAAAAAAACAATACATATAGTCAAATCATCAACAATTTCGCATTAGATGTAATCATAAATATATTTCAAAAATAATATAATGGAACTTATCTGTAAGAACGAACGTTGCCTCAATTTAAGAATGTCAAGGAATCTGGCTGATGCAAAAATTAACCGTTCAAATGCGGAAATTTCAATTCCAGCATCAACCACCGATGTTTTAAAATGTTTTTTAAAATGTTATAAAAAACATAAAAAACTGTTTAAAACGTTTTTTTTCCATCCCTAACTCGACCCATTTCCAATATACAACAATGAAATACATGTATGGGATTTTGCCTCGCTGGTCACGTGGTCTGCAGACAGTTCATAGCATCGGGTCGGGTGACAAACTTAAATTTCTAGATTCTCGGTCGTCAATTTCTTACAAATTCTAGTAAACCCCGCCACTAACCATGCAACTATCCATGTGAGTGAGTCCAAACTCAGCCTAGTGGTGGGTGGGTGGGTACCATCGATGAAGCTAGACTATTGTCGAGCTAACAGCAAAGACAAAAGAGGTAGAACAATTTCTATCTTTACCCCTCTTAAATAGCCACTCCTTATGACCTCATACTTACTCAACCATCCGTTAACCCTTAACAATACATCATACATATCTCACTCTTAAATCCATCACCCCTGTCATCAAACACTTAAAATTTACCCATTGATTACCCTGCATCAAGGACCCGGATCATGGTCTCGTGACAAAAGGATGCCCGTGACTTTGCTGACCTACATAGTGAAATTTACGTATATTTGAGTGTAAATATATTTTAGATAAAAATACCGAATGTTAGTTTATAAATATAAATGTAAGTGTTCTAGTTCTAATCATATTAAACTAATTATGGCCAATTATGATTCGAAAGTAAAGTTTTAAAAATTTATTTAAAATTTTAATTTTTTTAAAAAAAATAATTAGGGTTTTATAATTCATTGCACCTGCAATACATTGCACCCCTTCTATTAATTAAAAATTTTGCCTATGAAACCACCTTTGGAGTTCTAATAAAAAATACTCCTCATGAAATTTTGGTATAAACTGTACCCCTGCTGCATCCCAGGCCTTAACCCTAACTCTAATATTAATTAAATTTTATTTTTTGCTTTGATAAAAATTTCTTTAATTGTTTGTTACACGAAATCAATGATCCATATAGTTATAATAGGGGGGGTGCAATATATTGTACCGTGCAATAAATTATAAATTCCAATAATTATACCTTTTAAAAGAATTTAATAATTTTGCGCATATGCGCTGTAGCGCACCTCATATGATTTGGTGTAACATGAAATCAAACCAACCAAAATAACCCGTTTTTTTTGTTAGTTAGGGTTAGGGTGAGGTTAGAATAGTGTGTAGGCGAGAAAGGGGATTTTATAGTAAAATTTTGCAAGGAATTTTTTTTGTTAGAGCATGAAGAGTGGTTTTATAAGCAAAATTATGAGCCACAAGCGATTTTTTAAAAGGTCGCTATTTTTTCTTGATTTCAAGTTATACCTGATCCTAAGATCTGATTGGTTTATCAGATAGGTGCGTTACAACGCATATGTAAATTACATAAACCTTTTTAAAATCTCTAAAACTGTATAGTTAATCATATTTAAATTATTGTATAAAATGTTCTTTGGGTTTAAATTAAGTTAGGACTAACTTTTATAATAATATATAACTTCTTTTTTTTATAAAAATTATTTAAATTATTAATTTATTGTTAATTACAATTTATACATTTAATACCTGATACTGAATATTTAAAAAAAAATTTAAAAAATTAAAAAAAAGTATTTATTTAGGCGATACAAATAAAATAAACTGGTTTACATAATATTCAAAAAATTTTTGGACCTGGCCGCCCGGAGGTTTTTCTATATATGTAAAATTTTTTATGAGTAATAGTCAAATTAGTCAGGTTGTAAGAAAACATGATATAATGATTGCTAGCTAACTAATTTATTTTAACGCCTTTAAACAACTCTTTTAAAATCGTGACATGTGAATTTGCCAAATTTCTTCTATTGTTTGATTACCTAATATTTACAAACCATGTGCTAAGTTTCACGAATTTAAAAGCATTTTGTATAATGGTACAGTATCATGTTCAACAAGAACAAGTGCAAATGCATTAACAAGAACAAATTGCTCCACATAAGATAAAAAGAAAACCAAAAGATTAATATAGTGAGTATATTAGCAAATATTAAGATTCATTAAAGATTTAGATAAATGATTTCTAGATTTTTCCATTCTTTGTAAATTTTTGGTCAAAGTTTTCTATCAAGATTATCTGATAATCACTGATTTTTCTTAACAGTACTTGAGATGTGACCCGTTATTCACTGAATCGAAATTTATTAATAAAATCCAGTGAATATTCATTAATAAATTTATATTCAGAGAATAACAGGTCACATCTCTAGTTTGTACGTATTTTTATGTCGATCTACTAACCGATAAAATAATAGTTATATCCGAAATGTGATCAGTGTGCTAAAACTAATATAGCAATTATGCGTTAATGCTTTTGAAGATGCCGTGAACGGAGTTACGTGACATCCATTTCGAGATCATGACCCACATCCGTGAAAACAGTTCGTAAGTATAAGGTATTGTGTGGTGGTTATTGGTTTGATCGATTTAGTGATAATTGATAAGGGGAGCGCCATTTATCACCTGATTTTTTAGGGTAGGGGGGCAGTGTTGTCATAGGACAGACACGGACGGCGGACAGTCCGGGACGGGACGTCCAGGACATGTCTGCCCAGAATTTTTTTTGTCCCGGACATTTTGCGACTCAACACGTGATCATCTACCAATAAAATTCGTATAATTCCGCAATTTGATTGGTTTTACCCGGCGGACATGTATCATGTTGGGACATTATTGTGGACATGTCCCGGACGTCCCGTCCCGGACTGTCTGCGTCCCTGAAAAATCGGCGGGACAATGTCCGTGTACAACACTGGGGGGGTCTGGCACTGGTCTGGCAATTATCAGGTCCTAATAGTAGGTAACTTTTGATTGGCTAAAATTTTTTAAAATTTTTTAAAATTTAATATTAAATAAAATTTGAACCAATGATCCATTTTGGATGATTTTACTACCAAAATGTTCGTCTCAATGAGACGATTCCAACGAGCCTAAAATCGTCAAAATCCAATCACTGGGTCCCAAGATCGTTATAAATTTGTATTGCTTTAATTATATTAGTTTTGTATATATTAAAAATTATTAAAGATCTTATAAACTTTAACATTGAATAACTTGTGAACCAGCAATCCGTTTAGATGATTTTACTACCAAAATGCTCGTCTCAATGAGACAATTCTAATGAACCTAAAATCGTTAAATTCTGATTACGGGATCCCAAGATCGTTATAGATTTGTGTTATTTTTAATTGATTTAATATATTTTATATTAAAATAACAAATCTATAACGATCTTGGGATCCCGTAATCAGAATTTCACGATTTTAGGTTCATTAGAATCGTCTCACTGAGACGAGCATTTTGGTAGTAAAATCATCTAAAACGGATTGCTGGTTCACAAGTTATTCAATGTTAAAGTTTATAAGATCTTTAATAATAATTTTTAATATATACAAAACTAATATAATTAAAGCAATACAAATTTATAACGATCTTGGGATCCAGTAATTGGATTTTGACGATTTTAGGCTCGTTGGAATCGTCTCATTGAGACGAACATTTTGATAGTAAAATCACCCAAAAAGGATTATTGGTTCAAATTTTATTTAATATTAAAGTTTAAAAATTTTTTAAAATTTTAAAAATTTTAGCCAATCAAATTGCAGTATTTATTATCAGGTGGGGGAGGGGGTAGCCGCTTAGTAGCAAAATATCAGCTGATAAACGGCCCTCCCCTAAATGTGATGTATTGTTCGGTAAGTAAGAGTGTTTATTGAGGGGTAACAATACGTGATTTTGTAGGTATGATGTATTATGCATTGAGTATTGTTAAGGGACGGATTATGATGTCATGGTAAATGGTTATTTAAGAAAAGATGTATAGAAGTTTGTTCTTCCTCTTTGTCTTTGCTGCTAGCTCGATGCAAGTCCAGCTTAGTCATTAACACCCATTCACCCTGCGTGTAGTATTTAGTATGTTGGGGTATTTGGGAATTATAGGTATGTCTGATAGCCCAGGTGAACAACCCGGATATCGAAAATAAGTGCTCAACTTTTCAGTTCAGATATTGAAGAAAAAAGATAAACATAGGCCCGGTTTTAGCGATGCTAAGAACCAATTGTAGACCACGTAAGCAGCAAGACGAGATCACATATAGTGTTTTCCGTAATTGTTTTTTCATTGTGTACCAGATGATCAAGTGACAAATGATTGGTTGAATGAACGAACGAAACGATCAAAGAATGTCATCACCAAATTTATTAACAATTGTTTAATCACGATAGGATCAAATTACTACCAAATGTATCAATCATCTTTGTTAGTTAATTATCTTCAACTTTCTTATACTTTCTTTTTTTTTTAGTTGTTGCGAACGAGTTTGTGCCTGTCTTTTCAAGTTTATGACGTGTTCTGCTGTAATTTAAGTAAGGGGAGCACCATTTATCACCTGATTTTTTAGGGTAGGGGGTCAGGGAATTATCAGGTCCTAATAGTAGATAACTTTTGATTGGCTAAAAATTTTTTAAAATTTTTTAAAATTTTAAAAAATTTTTAAATTTAATATTAAATAAAATTTGAACCAATGATCCGTTTTGGATAATTTTACTACCAAAATGTTCGTCTCAATGAGACGATTCCAACGAGCCTAAAATCATCAAAATCCAATCACTGGATCCCAAGATCATTATAAATTTGTATTGCTTTAATTATATTAGTTTTGTATATATTAAAATTATTATTAAGATCTTATAAACTTTAACATTGAATAACTTGTGAACCAGTGGTCCGTTTTAGATGATTTTACTACCAAAATGCTCGTCTCAGTGAGACGATTCTAATGAACCTAAAACAGTTAAATTCTGATCACGGGATCCCAAGATCGTTATAGATTTGTGTTATTTTAATATAAAATATATTAAATCAATTAAAAATAACACAAATCTATAACGATCTTAGGATCCCGTGATCAGAATTTAACGATTTTAGGTTCATTAGAATCGTCTCACTGAGACGAGCATTTTGGTAGTAAAATCATCTAAAACGGATCACTGGTTCACAAGTTATTCAATGTTAAAGTTTACAAGATCTTTAATAATAATTTTTAATATCAGATATACACAAAACTAATATAATTAAAGCAATACAAATTTATAACGATCTTGGGATCCAGTAATTGGATTTTGATGATTTTAGGCTCGTTGGAATCATCTCATTGAGATGAACATTTTGGTAGTAAAATCACCCAAAACGAATCATTGGTTCAAATTTTATTTAATATTAAAGTTTAAAAATTTTTTAAAATTTTAAAAAATTTTAGCCAATCAAATTGCAGTATTTATGATCAGGTAGGTGGGGAGGGGGTAGCCACTTAGTAGCAAAATATAAACGGCCCTCCCTAACAGTTTGCTAAAGAATGTTGTGAGTGCTTTAGTCTGAGTAACATGTTGTCGGAATTGTTCATGCTCAGATTCGTTTCAACTGCCGCGGTTGGTTTCACATGATGTGTTTTTTTTTGAATTAGTGTAAACGTCTATAATTTTCAGACATTGCCTGATTAGTGGATCATGGCATGTATGATTCCATCCTGCATGGCTCATCATTTGGTGATATCTAAGGCAGTTAAAGTAGATAGATATGGCGTAACAATGGGGTGCGACTTTGGTTATAGGTATGTTGTGAACTGGCAAAGCTTCCTTTGACATTAGCATATAGTGATTCATTTAACTCTGCAATGATTATTCGTACATATTTATCAAGTGATAAGTTACTCTAATGCAAACATATTATTTGATTTAATTCTAATGATTTATTTAAATTTGCAAGAGATTAGATTCTATTTCATCATTCTATCAGTTGCACCACGTTGACTTAATGCGCCTGCCTTAACTGACTTGATTATATTTATTCATCATGCGATAAGTTGATACACAAGTTCCCATTGCCTACACATTGTTGGGTTCGATTTCCAGTGATTCTTCATTTACTCATCATGCGATAAGTTTTATAGCTTACTCCAGATGTAGCATTAGGATCAACTTTAATGATTTATGTAATTGATTCTTCATATTTATTCAATGCAGGATAAAAATATATTTCTCCACGACACCCAATGCAAATGCATCGTTTGGTGTGATTTCTAATGATTTATTTAAACTGCTAGTGATTTGTCATATGCGGTGAGTTTCACCACAATGACTTAATGGTAGTGTATTCTTTGATTCGATCTCTAATGATATATTTAAATCTGCAAGGGATTCGTCACATCTATCTGTCTTGTGTCAAATATTGCCACGTTGGTTTAAATATACTAATGCCTTCCTTGGTTCAGCTTCTAACAATTTATCTAATCTACGAGATTTATACCATGCGATAAGTTTCAATACAAAGTATTACTTGATTCGATTTCTAGATCATTTAGATCTGCGAGTGATTCTTTATTTATTCATGTGATATATCGTACTGCTTCGATTTAGGTTTTCAAGCAGTCCTCTCAGTGTAACTTGCTGATAGTTGAGATGCCACTTAATCATTTCAATTATTCAGAATTAATTGAGGTGATTCTTACATTAATTTGCCGAAAAATTTGTTGTGCAAACTACGAATTTTATATTTCAGTCAATTATAATAATTCATTTAATTAACCATAAAGGAAACATCCTTTAATGCACATAGATCATCTAACTTGATTTTTAATGATTCATTTAAATTTGCAGGTGCAGGTGATTCTTCATCATGCACAAATTTATATCCCACTGGCTTAATGCCCAAATATCATATAACACAAATTTATTTGTTATGCATTGTGTTGTACACGTTGTCTTAATGTCCATGCATTCATGGGTCTGATTTCTATGATTGATTTAAGTTTTCCAAATAGTTCAAGTACAATTGAATTGGTCTTCGGGACTATGCTGCGAAATTGATTTGCCTCTTTAAAGGCTGCTTTCATGCTACCCTGCTGCTCTTCGGAATGTTATTGTCATATGTTCCCTGCTAAATTTGGCAATATTGGTATTCGCGTCATAATTCTTATCTTGCATACACCAGAAATTCTCTTGTTAGAACCTGTTGCATGACAAACATGCATTTTGATTGGTTACTTACCTACTGTGGCATAAAAAAATTTGCACTCAGCAAATTTTTGAACCCGGCCAGACATGAAAACCAGTTAATTTTATTTGTATCACCTTAACTATATTTTAATCAATTTTAGACGAGCAAAAATTATTTTAAATATAAATAATTTTTATAATTTATAGCTTTAAAAAAAAAAGATAATCTATAAGTATATATTTTAATAAAAATTTGAATCAATTTATTATAAAAAAAAAATTAAGATAATATTATATAACTTTTTGCAGGAAAATTTGCCTGCATCTACGAAGAAATAAATTCGTAGAATTGAAATAAATAAAAGTTTATTGAGAAATCTTTCTAGAGTTTTTAAAAAGCTTGAAATATCTAAAAAAAAAAAAAACTAAAATGGGCAAATTTTCTCTTTTTTAAACTTTAAATGATGATTTCTCAACAACCATCTATTCGAATTCTATCTACGACTTTATAGAATTAAAAAATAAAAACTTTTATCGAATTTGAATAGGTAGATATAGAAAAATATTTAGTCGTAGCTTTTTTTTTTATGGATGCCTAAACTTTAAATGATGATTGCTCAACACTTGCCTAATCAAATTCGATCAAATTTATTTTATTTTAATTCTATAGTCATAAGAATTAAAATAAAAAAATTTGATTGAATTTGATCAGATAAATGTTGAGCAATCTTCATTTAAAATTTATGTCTGTAAAAAAAAAGCTGTAGCTAAGTTTTTTTTTAAATTTTAATCAATATATCTCTATGACTATCTATCCAAATTTGACAAAAAATTTTTTATTTTAATTCTACAAACTCATAGAATTAAAATAAAAAATTTTTTATTGAATTTGAATAGTTGATTGTTGAAAAATCATTGTTAAAAGTTTAAAAAATTATTCTTCTTTTGAAAATTTTTTAAAAACTTTAAACAATAAGGGTTGTGGCTAGTGATGTGCCATTTATATGATGTCTGAATTTTTTTAGCATACAGTACGTATAGTTGTATAGTGTGTATAGTATTTGAAATACGTATACTACACATATGATATGTAAACTATCTATATACAAATTTTGCAAGGAATAAATTTGCTTAGAAAATAAGAGGCAGTTTCATAAGGGAAAATTCAAGATATGAATAGTTTTATGATTTGTTCTAGAATATTCTAAAAAATTTTTTGTGTACTGTACTATACACGGTACATCACTAGTTGTGGCATTTATTACCTAATATCTATTTACTATAGAGGTTCTAGGTCACATCATTTTAACCAATCAAATTAAACTAAAATTAATCCCCACTCCTAAAATATTATTTAATAAATGTTAATGCTCTAATTTTTCAATAGCCAACTATTCAAATTCAATAAAAATTTTTTAATTTTAATTATACAAGTTTATAGAATTAAAATAAAAAATTTTTATCAAATTTGGATAGGTAAATGTAGAGAAATATCAATTAAAAATTAAAAAATTTAGCTATAGCATTTTTTTTTTTACAGATATCTAAACTTTGAAATAAGATAGCTCAACACTTAGGACCGTGTCATTAACCACCTGATTATTTTTTATCAGAGGTCTACTCCTCCTTCCTCTTTCTTATTATATATATAGTCAGGTTTTTATATATAATTTCAACTTTTTTTACCCCCTCCTCCTAAAAAGTTACCTGATTTTTGTCACTCCCCTTACCTGATTAAATTTAATCAAATTTTTTATTTTAATTCTATAAATTATAGAATTAAAATAAAAAAATTTGATTGAATTTGATCAAATAAGTATTAAGCTAGGGTTTTAATAGGTTGGGTTGGGTCAGTTTGGACCTGACCCGGGTCAGACCCACTTGGATCAAAACCCGACCCGGGTCTGACCCATCTCATGCCAAACCTGATCCAGGTCTGACCCACCTCATATCAAACCTAACCCAGGTCTGACTCAACCCAACCCAACCTGGGTTAAACCAGCGTTAATGATAGGTAACACAATGATTGCTTATTATAGGCCATCTCATTAATGGTGATACATCATATATTCTTATTACAAGTTAATAAAATTTATAAGAAACACTCTAATTAATTTATATAGAAAAATAGCCAAGGTTTTGAAATATATATACTATAATTATAGAGTTACGAGTATATATATAATGTATGTTAGTCATGTGATTTGTTTTCTTAATTTGTAATTTTGCGAAGGATGATCATCAATATTAGAGAAATAAATTCGTCGTATATAAAATTTTTAATTTATTATGCGAATTATACATTTTTTATTAACTAAAATTTTAATTGTATCATTTTATGTATATTTTAAAATTTTTATAAAATTTAAATGACCTTTATATTGTATGTTTTATGGTCTAAACGTCAGCTAAAAAAAACTTGTTGATTTTTGTAAAGAAAATTTGAATTTTAAAATATGCGGATTGAAATTGTAAACACCACATAATTTATTAAGAAAAGTTGTTTTAAATTTTTGAAAATATATATTCTCAAATTTTATAGTGATACATGAAAAATTTTTTTATAAAACTATTAAATTAGCAAATGGATTGAAAACCAGTATGCAAAAGCTTTTTCGTAAGATTTATTACAATGATCAGCTTAAATAATTTTGGAAATTTATGAAAATTAACAGTTTACGGTATGCTTCGAGTGAGGTGTGGGAGAATTTGGATCACAATTAAGTAACCTGGTTTTATCGTGCGGGTCTTATATTTTTTTCACTTACTTATTCGCACAGGTGTATATGAAATATATACCTGTGCGAATGAGTTATTCTTTGTAAAAGGCAAAGCTGAATATGAAGACTAGCATTTTAGATGGTTTTAAAATTCTCATGATAGTTTTTAAAATTTTGTAGTGGATGAAGGCTTTGTTTGATTTGTTGGTAATTTTTAAAATTCTTATGGCAAAGCGAAGACTATTTTTTTTTTTTTTTTTTTAAATTTCTTATAGCTGGTAAAAAACTTTATTTGGTCGGGTCATTTTAAAGTTTTTATACTGTAATTGGAAGAAGACTAAATTGTTGAACGATTTTTAAAGTTCTTATAGAAAGTTTTATGAGTCGTTAATCACAGTGATGTTAAATGATCCAAATGACTCGAATGACCAATGACCGGTCATTGGGTCATTTCAAGAATGAAATGACCTATTGGATCATTTGAATTTTATTGGGTGAAAATAACAATTAATTAAAACTTGATTAAATTATGAAATTCGAAGTCAACAATTATTCAAAATATTAAATATTTAATACTCACGCTAAGATTTGATCAATTTATAATCTTTTAAGTCCATTTACTCCAGTTCTTGAAAGTAATATTTACCTTTAAACAAAAGCTGGGTTGTCCTATGCTAAATTACCATGATTGATTTCAAAAACTCCATGATCACATATATTAAGAATCTTAACTATCAATTTTAATCCCGTGACCTCATATTAGAGCCTCGTGACATAATCTAGAGCTCTATTCGAGCCCAGTCACTCGGACCAAGTCTACCGGTATCTACGCCTCAATCGAAGCCTCACCATTGTTAGAGTAGTTTGATTTTACTAGTGTATAGTTGCGATACTTGCATGGAGAGTTCATCACAACATGAGGTTTATGATACGTATCAAAAGTATGTCAGTGCAAATTTATAACAAAAAAAGATTTTTAATTAATTAAAATTAAATTAGTAAAAACTTCCTGTTTGAAGTCAAATTCACTTATTTGCGTGGGTAATACAAACCAAAAAGGATCTACAATTTTGTAAATAAACAAAGTGCGTGAGATAAAAATTTAGTGTTAGGGTCTTAAGGTTAGAGACTATAGGGTTAGTGTGATGCTTACAATATATAAGATTTCATTCCCATTATTTGCACCAAGATCGATTTAAATATTAGTTTTCGCTTTTTTCTTCTTTTTCGCGCTTTGTTGGGCTGATCTGGAGTAGTCTAATTTTGCACTCTCTGGTTGGTTATTTTCTCTCCAGGAGTTTGTATTACCCGCGAAATAAGTAGATGCCGCGTTGATGTGCTATCTAAGAATTTTATAATTCTTACCCCTTTGCGCGTATCGTTAACGGGCGATTATATGCCAATCATCGAGTTTACACAGATTTTAACTACCATATCACTACTATTAACCCAAATAACATCCAAATGGCACTGGTCATTTGCGAGTCATTTGCAAATGACACAAAATTCAAATGACCTATAATGACTGGTCATTTCAGGGTCATTTGAGATCATTTAAAAATTTTTCAAATGACCAGGTCATTTAACATCACTGGTTAATCATGCTTCTTAACTTTTACAATTTGCCTTCAACTATAAATATAAGTAAGAACGTGAAATAAAAATCACCTCTTTTATAAATTTATTTAGATAATCTTTCGATCTATGTATTAATTTAAGTGCAATATTAAGTGTAAGATCTATTTCATCGTATTTTCATCTAGATTTATACAAATATACTATTGCAAATTCACCTTTCCTTAGCTCTCCTAACATCTGTTTGTTTGCTTTTAGTATTTGTCATTTACTGTGCTACGACAAATTCTTCAATTAAAAATCGTATTTATAAAGACTTGAGAGTTATATCACATGAACCATTATAAAATAAACTGGGCAACAACAATTACGGCAAAAAAACATGTATGTGCCATTTGTAAAATTAATTCTATATTTATACACTAAATATGGCAGATTATAACGAAATCCAGAAAATGAAATTATAGTACAGTATAAAATCTCAAAAACCAAATTTTTTTAGAGTGCATTTTTTAGAGTTAGAGGTTTAGGATTAGGGTTAGTTTAAAAAAATTTATAATAAAAGTATTAGTGGGTTTTAGAAGGCTAACAGGTTAAGTAGAAAATGTAGATTTCATTTTAAATACTAAACCTTTATATAAATTTCTATATATAAAATTTCCAGTTATCAGACCCGTATCCATACAAGAGACCCGGGGGTCTATTAATAGGTTTTAAAATGGGTAAAATGTAACAGACCCAAGAGTTTACGGTATTTAAAATAAGGCGTCTAAGTTTATGAATATTTATTTAATTCGCATTAATTTAGCTCATGAGTATCAACAATATTTTTTGTTTGAAATATCTAAGTTTATGAATATTTACAACTTAATTTTATTCGTGTTAATTTGGGTTTATAAATACTTTATTTAAATTTGTGAATATTTACTATTTAATTATATTTTATTTAGCATATAAGTATGAAAACATTTATTTATCTAAGCATTTGAAAATAAGATACTCGAATTTACTACATTATTTTATTTATGATAATTTAGTTATAAACATAAAAAATTTTTAGTCCAAGTATTCAAAATAAATTATTTAAATCCATGAACATTTTACTATTAAATTTAATTTAATTGCAATAATTTAGCACATACATATAAGGAATATTTATTAATCTAGCATTAAATATAATATATACAAGCTCGTAAATATTTATTTAATTTTATTTTATTTGCATTAGTTTACTCATAAGTATAAAGAAATTTTATTGTTTGAAATAACACTTAATTTTAATTACATTAATTTAGGTTTGTAAGTATTTAGAGTTGTGAAAATTTAACTATTTAATTATATTTAATGTGGGGGCTGATGTTAAAAATGAATTATGCTAAAAATTTGGGGTTTCTATTTAAACCTATAATATCTACTAAAACCCATATATACTCTTTTATTAATAAAATTACACTCTAACCCTAATCTAACTATAAAAGAAAAGACCACAAAAAAGGCTTTAAGAAAATTTACAATTTTCATAAAAAATTTTTAGCATAATCCATTTTCAGCATCAGCCTCATATTTAATTATATTGATTTAGCAATAAGTATAAAGAATATTTATTATCTAAGCATTTAAAATAAAATAAACCAAATTTGTGAATATTTATTACTTTATTTGCAATAATTTAGTGCACGAACATAAAGAATATTAATCTAAGTATTTGAAACAAGTTGTTCAAGTCCATGAACATTTATTATTAGATTTATTTATTCTTGATAATTTAGCATTTAAGTATAAAGGATATTTATTAATCTAAGTACTTGATAAAATATCTAAGCTTATAAATACTTACAATTTATTTTATTCGCATTAATTTAGCTTATGAGTATAAATAATTTTTTTTGAACAAGCAAGTTCATGAAGATTTACTATTAGGTTACATATGCATTTAAATTCATAAATATTTATTATTTAAGTATATTTACTAGCATTTGTGTTAATTTGGAATATAAGTATGATGAACATTTATTTAAGCATTTAAAATAAAATACTCAAGTTCATAAATTTTTACTATTTAATCCATGATCATTTGGTGCATGAGCATAAAGAATATTTAATCTAAGCATTTATAGATCCAAATTCGCTATTAAATTTATTTTATTTGCAATAATTTAGTACATAAGTATAGAAACAATTATTAATCTAAGTATCAAATAAGGAATTCGAGTTCATGAATATTTACTATTTAATTTTATTTTATTCATATTTATTTAACTCATAATTATTAAGAATACTTATTGAAACAAGCAAGTCCATGCCATAAATATTTACTACTTAATTTTATTCATATTTGTATTAATTCGGGTTTGTAAGTATTTAAGTTTGTAAATACTGTATTTACTATTTAATTATATTTAATTGCATTAATTTAGCATGTAAGTATGAAGAATATTTATTTATTTAAGCATTTAAAATATGAATACTAAATCTATAAATATTTACTACTTTATTTTATTTGCAATAATATAGTCTATGAGCATAAAGAATATTGTGCAAACAAGTAGAATATTTACTATTAAATTTATTGATTTATAATACTTTGGTACATAAGTATAAGGAACTTTTATTAATCTAAGTATTTAAAATAAGGCATCCAAGTTCATGAATATTTACTATTTAATTTCATTAACATTAATTTAGCTTATAAATATAAAAAAATTTATTTTTTGAATAAGCAGGCCAATAAATATTTACTATTTACTATAAACTGCTATATACAAAATCTGGGTCTAATTCATTTTACCAATTTTTAAAACCAATAATTGGACCCATGGGTCTCTTGTATAAGTGTGGGTCTAATAATTAAGGATTTATTCTATTTTATTAGTTTTTTCCTATTTATATACTCTGGGTATCTTATATTTTACTAGAGCTTTATTCCATATTGTAGACCCTAGTACATAGGAGATCAATATCTGGATAAGTCTTGTATGTGGCAGTTTATGGTACTTTTGTTTGTATTAATTTAACTTGGTATTTGCTATTTAATCATTATTTAATTATATTAATTTAGTTTATATTTATAAATACTATCTATTAACCCAAGTATTTAAAATAAATTATTCAACATTGTGAATATTAATTTATTTATTTACATTTAGTACATGAGTATAATAAATTTTAATTAATCCAAATTTTGAAATAAGCTAAGTAATTTAACTATAATTTTATTTTTAGATTGTGGTATAAAAAACAATTATTTTGTTTTACTAATATTTTTATTAAAACATTTGATCTAATAAGCTACTCAAACTTATGAATCTTTATTCATATTAATTATTAGTAAGCATAATAATTATTTATATTTATATCAAAGTTGCTATAAATAAAGCAAAAATAGCTAATTATAAAGAATTCTGATTACAAAAAATGCACATATTGTTATGAAAATAGAATAAATGAAGTATAGAATTAGATATGCAATTCAAACATATTTCAAGAATAGGCAAATAGAGATTAGCAATTATATAGGGTGTTATATATTAAAATAGCCTTTTTTTGTATATAATTTATTTTAAGATAACTGAGTTTAATTATTTGTTTTGATTTTTGGACTAATCTGGAATTAATTAAATTTCATGATTTTGTTAAATAAATGTAACAAATAACTATTGGGTAATCTTGTAATGTGTTAGCTTTATGCATCCTCATGTAGTTTCTTTTAAAATTATCTTGATTTTTTATTATACAGATCGACTTTCATTTATAATTAAAAAATATAAAATTTATATATATCTAATAAAAACTCAATTTTCAAAAAATTGCAAAAAAGGTCTATTTTAATATGTAATACCCATATGAAAGGGTCTTTGTATAATAGATGTTGCATGATAATTCATTAAAATGTAATTGATAATTAGAACCTAGTACATATCTTAATAGTTGGGATATAGTATAGTTATTATAGTTTTATATATTTATTATAAAAATTATACAAAATATTATTATACATATAAAATTTAATAACCAGAATTTATATTTTAAAAATTTTTACATGCCTGCACTATAAAGATCTTCACAGATTTGTATATACTTAAAGATCTGTATAAAAATTTTCTATAATGATCACTAGCAGGGTTACTAACTATTAATATACAACAAGATAAGTTATGAAATAGTGAAACTTGCTATAATCATCATATGAGAATGTGTATGGTGAACTTTCTTATTTTTCAGAAATACATGGTTTATTATAGCTAATTAAAAACCATCATAACATAAAATCATAATCTTACTTTTAAATATTTGTTAAACAAGATAGCTAATAGCAAGTATGATCTATATATATATTATAATTTCTTCTATAATTTAATTTCAAAATAAAAAAATTATATTATAGAAGAAATATATTACTTATTTAAACAACAATAGCAACTTTTACAACTATATAAATATTATTTAAAGTTTTTTTAATAACAAGTTATATAACCTTTAATAGCATACTATATAACTAATAAAATATACTATATGGGCTAAATGCTATGAAAAAGAACCAAATTGACAAAACAAAAGATCTTCAAAAAATCAATTTTTATATTGTAAATCTTATAATAAATTATAAAAAAGTGCAAATTTTAAAGAACAATATACATAATTTTATTAATACAACTATTTTTGTTTTTTAAATAAAAAATAACCCTAATCTTATTCTAAATTGATTTATATAAAAAAATATTTTTTGAAAAAATTGTCAATTTGGTCTCTTTTTGTAGCACCTAGCCCATATTATTATATATACAAAATGAATTTATAAATTAACTACTGTATATTCTAATTATATATAACTCTTAAAAAAACAGCTACAAAATTTATAAATAAAACAAGTTAATTATTTGAATAAAAAAAATTGAAAAAAACAAAATCAAACTCTATAAATTAAGTAGTATAATATTTTTGATTATTTTCTACTATATAGTAAATAATACTTCAACTCTTTTTAGATCTACCTTTAGTTGCGCAATGCAAGGCAATGCAACTTTATTTTCTTAACAAATCACTCTTTAGAAAGTTGTTCTATTAGTAAAGTATTATTTTAATTTTTTAAGTTTGCTTATACCCAAAACAGAGATATGAATAAACATAATCTAATTAAAAAAATTATTGTCTAATTGCTTAATGGTCTATTGGAAATTCTATTATTTTAATGAGTCTAATGTTTATTGGTCTTAAACTAATTGTTTTTTATATACTAGATAAATACACAGCATTGTATGTCCAGAGCCAATATTTAATATGTTATATTTAATATCAATACAGCGATATAAGTTGATTACATACTTATATTGTTTTGTCGATCAGTTGAATGTGATTGGTTGCATATTACATGATGCAGCGAGACAGACAAACATTAGCTGATCAAACCCTTTCATAAAAATAGAAAGTCCTCTGCTTCGCTCCAGACTAATTAGTATTTAAAATTAACTAATCAAATTGTTTTAAATTATATAGTAATTTGCCTTTGTTTAATAACTTAATTAGACATTATTGGACTATTAGACTGTTTATTGGGTCTATTGGTTTGTCTATTATCTATTCAAAAATCTGCCCAAAGCTTCTGGTTAACTTTTATAATACAACAATAATATGTTCATTTACTATTGTAATATTTTAAATAAAACATATTAATTATAAATTTCTTATTTTTGGATCAAAATATTTTATTTCATATTTTTTACTAATCAATTTCTATTCTATTCTTTGAATAATCTTTGCCTTATTTTATTATAATAAATTTATATAATTTTTCTTTTTTTTTGCTCAATTATTTTTGTATAATTATCAAAACTCATTGCATTAACACGATGCATTTACTAGTTATCTTAATAAAGCATCTTTTCTAATCTTAAAAGATAAGAAAAGAATGGCATAGTAAATGAATATTATGCAATACTTATTAGTCTGTCATGTCTCTAAAACCACTAACACTAACTACTATTTTTATTTAAACGAAAAACTTCCCGAATAGTACAGAACTATTTTTTTGAATAACACACTTTCCTGATAAAAAAAATCATCGGACATTCCGGAATTTAACTAATCACAGGATCTTATCTAATTTGATCATAGCCACAAAATTTTTTATACGTATGTACACAAATCGATCTTTTTGCAGTAGGTTGTTTATTACTGTATAACAATTGATAATTTATTTTTTTAGATCTTTGTAAGCAAAAAAAAAATTAATAATATAGTAATAATAATTAATTTATTTTATTACAATGTATGTAGTACGCATAAATTACAGTACATTTATTATCAGAAAATTTTTTATATAGATACATATCGATATATAGCAATAAATCGATGCATATCGATTAGAAAATAATAGCATATATCGATAATTTAGGTTATGTAATGATACATAACTAAAAAACGATATATACCGGTAAATGATAAATATCGTTAGATAACTAATTATCGATATATATCGATTATATTAATATCGATATA
>QKWP01002055.1:54494-90194 GCA_003550325.1 Gigaspora rosea | reverse complement strand
ATACACTTCATAATGGACATTCTCCTGGAACCAATGAGGATTTGCGTTATATTCATTTATCACAACAGGCAAAAGAATGGATTCGAGAAAGGGCAAAAGATGGCATGAAACCAGCACAAATAGTATCAATGTTTCACCAACGTGTTAATAAAGTTTGTGGTATTAATGATTTAAACTCCTTACCTTTAACTCAAAAAAGAGATGCATATCTTTCTTATATAGATGTTTATAATATAGTTTATGATGAGATGAAAGGTGTTATTTTTTTAGGTAATAGTGATAAAGGTTATAGTGAAAATGTATCTGTTAATGAATGGATTGCTTCATCCCAAGAGGATGGATCCTATACCTGTAGCAATTTAATCTGGGGCTCAGAATTAGGTTACTTATTCGGGTTTCAAACTGAATTCCAAAGAAAATTATTAAAATATAAGAGTGCTCAAACTGTATGTTTGGATGGAACACATGGAACAACAGCACATAATACTTATCTTTTTACTATGTTAATTCGGTATAATAATGGTGGTCAAGGTGTCCCTATTGCACATTTAATTTCAGAAAAAAAAGCAAGTAATACATTAATTTACTGGCTTACAAATATAAAAAATCAAAATAAAAGCTGGGAACCTCATACTTTTCTTTCAGACTGTGATGATGTACAACAAAATGCTATTAATACAGTTTTTCCTAATGCAAGAATTTGCTTTGCCAGTGGCATGTAAAAAATGTTTGGCAAAAAAATAAAATTAAAATTAAAGCTGATAATGATTTTTTTGAGGCTTTTGATAATGGTATTTACAAACGGTCAAAGAAGCAAGTAGCACAAAAGGCTGCATTAGATGAGCTTAATGATATAATGCGACTTCATGATGCTTTACAAGTTCAAAATAAACTTAATAGTTACTTTTTTCGGTGGGTTAATCTTGGTGAATCGACATGGGCTGAATATTTAAAAAAAGAATATTTTAGTAACTATAAAAAATGGATTGATGCATATAGATTATATGAACACCAAGAAATGAATACAACAAATTTTATAGAATCATGGCACAAAAAACTTAAATATACATACTTAAGTGCCAAGCAAAATCATCGAATTGATACTCTAATTTGGACCTTAAAAGCTGCCTTAACAGATGCAGAATTTGAATGCAGTGCTGTCGATTTGATGATTGGAAGAATGAAACCCCGACAAAAAGAGCAACGATGCCGAGAACTTGCAGGTTTAAATATAGAAAGTTTTGCAATGCCTGGTGGACGGTATTATCATGTAAAATCATCAGCAAATGATAATATTAATTATGAAGTTAATGTTAAAGATAATGTGCATGAAAATACTAACATAAAACCAGCACTTCTTGAGTGTACATGTCCAGATTATAAACTTCGTGGAATGGCATGCAAGCATATATTCTCTATATGCCAAAAATTCTATTCTATGCCAACTTCTAATGTTTCAATTCTTCAAGAGATAGAGGAGCCTAAGCCTGAGCCTGAGCCTGAGGAAATTGTCAATGTATCTTTTGAAGATTGGGTAAGTGCAATTCGAAAAGTTTGGGATAAGCATGACCAGGAGGATAGAAATCAAATAACTGCCGCTGATTTGGAAGCAATTATTAGTGCAGGAATGAAAAGAAAAGCAAAAATTGCTATGTATAATAATTGCCCTATTCCTGGTTTTGAATTGCGTGGAACAAATTATTCTATTGAAAGACAAAGAGATACTTAATAAAAATACAAAACAAAATAATATTAAAAAAAAACTTATCTTAAAAGATAACTGTTTAGATCTTACGCATTAGTTAAATTCTTCTTATAATATTAGTTTAAATCTGAAGACCAAGTAATTAAATTTTAATTTAAATTTCATAGTATTTATAATTTTTTTTTTTGTAAAAAGACACTTAAATGCCCAGTTAATATTACTTAAAAAATTTTTTCAATGTTGACCCAGCCATGTTATAGTTTTAGATTTTACCTGTTTTCAAGAAAATTTTCATCTTAAAGTTACTACATCAATAAATAAATCTAAATATAGCCTAACAAGCTTTTTTCTTTTGCTGCACCTACATTTATCAGAACGTACCGGTACTATATTTTGAAATTGAAAAGCAGATGTAAGTTGTACAGTATATAAACTTAAAGATAAATAAACCTTATTGACTGTAAATGGTAAAATTATACATATGTACATTGTAAAGGGCATCGGCCCTATGATAAAACTCGAGCCATTAGTATATAGATTTCAACCAAGCCCCATAAATAGTAAATAACAGATCGTCATCTTTTTAGTTCATACCGAAGAAATTAATCCAATTAATTCCTTTAATAATATTAATGACATTAATTTCATTAATTTTATTAATCGCATTAATGTCATTTCACTAGAAAATTCACAGTAACAAACTTGTAATTAAATAAGCGTATAAGAAATATAAAAGCGATGCCTCTGTTGCTTGAAATAAACTGAGTTTCAACCTTCGAATCAAAATACTTATCTCTAAGTTTCGTTCCTAATCAATCATTCAAATATATTCTTCACTGACACGTTAAAATTGTTAAAGTCTTTAGGATTTAACCATTAAAAGGTTCGTCTAAAATAAAGACTCTGGGTTTATAAAGGCTTAAAACAAAAATAAGATTTTTTTTTCAAACCTAAGTTAGAAAAAAACTTAACGGCTTAACTACTAGGCCCACCCAATTGAATTTTAGAGCAAATGAGTTGCCGGTTTTTTCTAGACAGCATTCTCAAGGTTTGCCATCATCAGTGTCGTGAAGATATTTTAATTTCCCCCCGCTATTTATTCACTCCAAGAAGAACAAATCGAACAACTCAGTATGAGTTCTAAAACTTCGAAGTCATATTTAATAGAAGTTAGTTCTCAAAACAATTATACCCTTTGTCCTGAAATCGTTCGTCATACATCGCTAGTAATAAAATCATTCGTCGTAACTTTGTGCCCATGTGATAATTAAAACCCATAGCGATAGAAGTAGAAAAGATTGTTGATTAGTAATCTCTATCCTTTTATATATAAGAATTCTAAATTGATCGTGATACACTTAAATTGCATACGTAATCATAGACGCTATTTAAATGCACAATTTCATTTATGGTTAAATCGAACAATGAATTTTATGCATTTAGACAGTATTAACAAATTGAATACAGTAAATATTATTATCCGCAGACCTATGATCATAAAATTTATCTGTAAGTTGTAATACTGCGCAAGATACAGATTAAAATTATTTCTAACTACTTTAGATACCATCACTAAATACATATAACACCCTTTTAAACTTACGATTTATTCAATGTCTTTTTTCCTAATTATCTTCGCCTGGATAAAATTCGACCCGACCAATTTTTATCGAATTTGGTCAGATGTGTGTTGAGAAAACTTCGCTCAAAGTTTAGAATCTGTTCCGTCTATTGGTAAATTAAGTGCTTTTGAATTTTTTAAAGCTTTGGGCGAAGTTTTCTCAATAACCACCTGACCAAATTCGATGAAATTTTTTATTTCAATGTGACATATTTGTAGAATAAAAATAAAAAAATTTTCATCGAATTTGGTCAGGTGGTTATCGAGAAAACTTCGCTCAAAGTTTAGAATCTGCCCATTTATTAGTAAATTGTGCTTCTAAATTTTTTTTCTAAAACTTTGAGTGAAGTTTTCTCGATAACAACCTGACCAAATTCGATGAAATTTTCTTGTTTAATTCTATGAATGTCTATAATTAATAAAAAAAAGAAAATTCATCAAATTTGGTCAGGTGGCTATCGAGAAAACTTCGCTCAAAGTTTAAAAAAATTTAGAAGCACTTAATTTACTGATAGACGAGCAGGTTCTTTCTAAACTTTGAGCGAAGTTTTCTTGATAACCACTTGACCAAATTCGATGAAAATTATTCTATTTAATTATACGAATGTGTAGGATTAATATATATTTATATATCATTTATTTTGGTCAGGTGGTCATCAAGAAATCAAAGAAATCTTCGCCCAAACACTTAAAAATTGATTATATGTATGATAACCCGTGATGAATTTTGATTGGTCAAGTATGTTTAGATCGTCAGACAGCGCGGATCTTCATCTAACATCTTGCTGGGTAAATAGATGTACGCAGGGTACCACTAGATTTAGGGTTAGGTGGGCCGGAATTATGTCTAACCCCGCCGGGGGCATTATCATGATAGTGCCCACCAGCATTAAGCTTAATGCCGGGCAAAATTAGACTTGTATAACATTACACGACATTTGCGGCGTGTAACCAAAAATTATTTTTGCAAAAACAATGCTCTGGGCCTTTGTGTAACACAAGACATGTGTATATATGCAGATCTGCATCAAAAAAGTAAGCATAATTTTGGAGTACATATAGGAGTATCAGTGCAGAGTATCAAAAACGTAAGATTTGCGGCTGTTATACTCTTTATCTACTTGTAGAAGCTCTATTTCTAACTCGAGATTTTACTAAGGCAACACGTATTGGGCTTTTAACAAAAAATGATTTTCTCGCAATTCTGTATAATTTTTGATATTTTTTTAATTTAAATTTTATATTAGTAATACTAATATAGCTATATAACTATTTGCTATATAACTATTATATAAAAATTATTAAAAAAAAGCATGACATAATCTCAAATAGTGACACAGAATCGCGCCTTAGAAGGGGTAGATAAGTGACTGTAAGTTAGTGAAAATCTGTACAGTACTTTGGAATTGCGTGGTACAGTAGAGATTGCTAACAGGATTGCCTCTAATTCTACTTTGTATGATGAGGACCAGTTGGATATTCTAGCTGAGAACTTCTATATAATCTGGTCGTCGGCAAGCTGAACCCAGCTGATTCTATTGAGCATTGGTTGGATTCAATGTTTTTGACAGAGCCGTCCATATAAAATATGAATGCAGATCTGACTGAGTTAAAATTTGTAATAGCTGATAGCTGTGAGAAGGCTTCATTTTGGAGAAAAAGGTGTGAAGCCAAATAGTATGTTATATGTATTGTGGGTGATAAGGGGGTCAATTAGCACTTTTTTGCAATTTTTTGAAAATTGAGTTTTTATTAGATTTATATAAATTTTGACATAATTGATATTTTTTAATTATAATAAAAAATTTTGTCTGATCCAATTGGGTAAACCCCCTTTTGATAGGGGCTAATTCAGACTCTACTCTTTAGAGAGTTGGTGCGATGGGTTGCATTTGGGTAATATTACTTGGATGATGTTGAGCTTTGTTATTCTTAGAAATATATTGTATTTAATTTGTTAAATATATAATAAAGCTAAGAGGTCAAGTCACGGCGAGACCTATCAAAAGGAAAAAAAAATTATAATAAAAAATCAATAAATATAAAAGAAAAATTACATGAGGCTGCATAAGGCCAATATATCAGGTGATTACCTGATAGTCACCTGTTACATTTAACCAATCAAAATTGTGAATTTTTATTAATTCCAAATCAGTCTGAAAATCAAAACAAATAATTAAACTCGATTATCTCAAAATAAAATCCATGTGAAAAGGGGTTGTTTTAATATATAACACCCTATACAATACACTTTATATTTATTTGGGCTATTATAAAGCATTTTTAATTATCAAATACTGCTAATTAGAGCTTTTAATTTTATATTGAATCAAATATATTTTTTTTTAACTCTTTGACAGTCTTGTCGGTACCTTTATTAGATATTAGATTATAATATAACTAAACTATGTTAATTACTTATTATCAATACTCTATCTATAGCAGGTCCGGCATCACCCGAATACTTCGAGAGCACCTTGGTGTGACCTATCGCACTGCCTCACTGATAAGACAGACAATTTTGTCAGCCCCGCCAAAGAGCGGCATAGGATTTCTCTTCAAATCCCTCTCACCTAGCGTCAATGGTGAGGATAACCAAACCATACAAGAAGAACGATGAAGCTAAGAAAATAAAAGGGTAATGAAACAAAAAAGGGGAAATACTACAAATCCTAAACGATATACCAAAAAACAAAAACAAAATAAAATGACTACAAGATAAAAGAAACGAAGAAAAATTCTATCACTAATGACGGAAAGCTAACAAAATGAAAAAAAAACAATGAAAAAAAAAGAAACACAAAAGAAAACAGAAATAGAAATAAATCTAAATCTGAAATCAACAATAAAAATTATATAATACTGCGCAAGGAAACGCCTCGCCAAAGTATTATATGTACATAAAAAAGAAAACTAAAAGAACATTCTGGAATTTAATTTCTGCAGATCTGCCTACTCCATTGCGTCACGTCTTATTACGCGTTCATTCCTGTTTATCTACCTGCATGCCTTCTTCCCGATTAGGATAGAAACAACAATACCGATCTTTTGGAGGGGGTACACCGAATTTCCCACTTTTCATCAAAAATTCCAGCAAAACTGACTTCCAGCGAGAATATGATAGTGGGTATATGGTTGAATAAGTCCTTGTAACCAAAAACCTTAAAGAGAGTGATGAAAAACTCATTTTTCTTAGTTCACTGCCTGGCCAAGCTATAATCCCTTCGTCGACGAAAGTTTTCTTTTTTAACTTCCACCAGAATTTCTTGTACCAAGGGCAACCACTACCAGTTATCTTGCACAACCGACGCTTCTGGCTTGCGTGCCGAATATATAAAGGAGTTCCCGACAACACAAGGAAGGTTGACCTTTATAAAAACCAGTATTACTAGCTGCTTCGTCTTTTACTAATGAAAAAATTTTGTTTTTCTTTTGTTCGGAAATTTGTACAAGTGATCGATGGGAAAGTGTTACTTCGTGAATCAAATATTATATTAGTTCTGATTTGAATTAGATTTAATTCACATATTTGAATTTGAATTTTTAATAGTAATTTTTTTAAATTAATCAAATTTAGTCAAATTTGAATTTGAATTTGTTCAAATATTTGATTTAATATTTGAAGATCAAATTAAATTGCTAACCCCTATTGCTAATATAGATAATGCAAGTAGAATATATAGAGTTGGTTATTATTATCAAAATAAAATTGAGTTAAAAAAGATGAAATGACTAAATATGAACTTTTATCTTTAGTATTATTAAAAATTTTAAATATAAATCTGTTTGTGCTTTGTATTTCTATATATTTCTTGATAATCAAATCCTATAATATATTTATCAATCTATACTGCTTTAAAATAATATCAAAGCCATCTTTAACAAGATACTTTATATTGTGAATTTGCTAAATGGTATCCATTTAATAATACTTTAAACTTCAATACATTAAGTTATGTCTGTTGAATTAATTTATCAATATTATAATTGTTACTTTAAACCTTAATATTAAAATATAATAATAATTAAAAACTATAAATATTTATATTTCTAATTTGCTGCAAAAGATTTTGTTATCATTCATCAAGTAGAATTTATATATTTTCTTCTATTAAATAAAAAATTTTTACTATTAGTTGATTAAATAATAAAGTATTATTAAAGGGGTTTTTTACGCATCTCTGGCCAGAGATATATTACTTATATATCTTTGGCCTTTTAGCCAATTAAATTTCAAAAATGTCACGTAACTGATATTTTCAGCAATCAGGACAGGTTTGCTGCTTTTATGTAACCTGGATTAGTTGATTTGTTTTTTTTGATAATCCAGTAGATCTGGTTTTTTTTATTCACTTTTTTTTGCTTCACTTAGCTCGCTAGAGAACCAGGTAGAAAAGGTCTTGCTGTCTTGTAAGATAAGTATTTTTTTTTGCTTTTTTTCAGTTGTTTTTTTTATGAACTAACACCGGCTTCCTTTTGTTGGTTTACAGAATACTGAGTAGTAGAGAATGGATTTGGGATCTTGAGATATGTAGTTTTCTTTTTCGTTGCTTTTTTTTCTTTCTTTAAATAACACTTTCTTTTTTTTTAGGCTTGTTTCACTAGAAAACCGGGGTAGAAAGCTATTGTAGTGGGTGTTGTTGAGTTTTTCGTTATTTCGGAACTGTCGTTTGTGGAGATTTCAGGATTTGTCATTTCAGTATTGTCATTGGTATCATTGGTAATTTCAGGTTTATACTATTTCGGTGATATCGTTTGTTAAGTTTCTAGATTTGTCATTTGGTTGTTGTTAGTGCTTCTGACCTTGGAGCAATTTCTGGTACGTCTTTTGGTTTCACTTGTTTTTTCTTTTTTTCCTCAAATTGATCTAACTTTTTTCTTTTGTAGGTTTAGTATATTTCTGTTGTTTTAGTATTGTTATTTTGAAAGTTTTGTTTTAAGATAAGTGGTTTTCTTATTGGTTTTTCTTTTTTTTTCTTTTTTTTTTCTTTTTCTCTTGAGCTAACTCTTTTTAATAATAGATAAGTCACTATAGTGTTATTGTTTTCGCTGAAGTCTTCACGGGTATGATTTGCCAATTTAGTGTTGACATTAAAACCTTTGTTGGGGTATCGTTGCTTTTTTTTTCCTTGGATTGAGCTAGCCTTTTTCTTTTGTTGGTTTAGTGCGTTTTTGTCATTTCAGTATCGTTGTTTTGAAAGCTTTTGCTTTAAGATAATTGTAGGAGTTTTTTTTTCTCTCTCTCTTTCTCTCTTGAGTTAACTCTTCTTTGCTAATAATAGATAAGTCACTACGGTATTATCAGTTTCGTTAAAGCCTTTACAGGCATGATTTCGTCACTTTAGTATTCTTGTTAAAACCTTTGTTGGTGTCTCGTTGGAGCTTTCATAGGAATGATTTCGCTGCTTTGTTTCTAATTTCATCATTATTTGGCTTTTCTATGAAGCCAGAGAAAACTCCAGTGAAGGTTCAAAGTGGTTCTGATGTGCAATTCAAGTAGTATTTTATCACCAAAACTTAAGAGCTTTTTTTACTTTTCTTTCTCTGTTGAGTACGAAATTGGTACTGGGTATATGGGTCTATGATGTTATAATATAGTAATTAACGTATTACACTGTAATAAAGTATAATAAATTTAAAATATTAATTAAGTATTTCTGGATTTAAAAAAAAATGTGTACATAATTTTTTTTTGATTGGTTTTGCGGATCTGAGCTGAGTTAATGCGAAGATATCTCCACAACCACCTGATCAAACTCAGTAAAATTTTTTTTTATTTGAATTATATAAGTTTATAAAATTCAAATAAAAAAATTTATTGAGTTTGGTAAGGTGGTTCCAAGATATTTTAAATTAAATTTCAAAAATTTTTAATTTTTTTTTTATTGTTTGGTCCCTTGAGTGTGCATTTGCCTCGTTAGTATAGTTCTGGGTTACATAAATGCAGTCAACTCGTCTGATATCCTGTTTTGTTCCCCTTTTTAATTTTCCTTTTTTTTTATTCTTCTTTATGAGAAGCTCAAAGAGGAGTTTTTGAAGAAGTAGATTATGAAGCATAGTTGGTTTGTAACTATAGCTAACGAAATTCTTTTGGCTTATACATAAGTCGATGCAGCAGATCGCATCTGAGCACAAATTTATTTGCAGCCGGGTTGCGATCACATGATTATGTGATCATTGAAACTAGTTATTATGTGACTTTTTTGCAATTTCATTGGCCAAAATGCTAAAAATATATAAGTTATATATCTATGGCCAGAGATGCCTAGAAAACCTAATATTAAATAGTATAAAGGGTAATAGTGCAAATACTGTATTAAAATTTTGTAAAAAAATTTTTTTGTTAAAAATTGAAAAATGGATGTATAAGTAAAATTTAAATTACTGGTAGTTTTTGAAAAACTTTAATTTTTTGAAATATTATGTTAGACAAAGTGTAGTATAATCTATTTTGTTTCCAATTAGATAAAGCAATTATAGAACTTATGAGAAAAATTAGAGATTCCCACAAAGTAGACAATAACTATAAAGCTAACACTAATTAGATAATCAAATAATAACAAAATAGTACGTTACTGCATCACAACTAAGTACTATTCTATCATTATTTAATTATTTTATTAGATTTGCTTTATGGTTATATTCAATAATGGAGCTTCCAGAAATCAGCTGATTTCTGGGTGGAAGGTGGGTCAGCTGAAGTATCAGGTGTAATTCCGGCCAAAATTTCATAATTCTGGCCAAAGTTGCAAAATTATTTTTGATCAAAATTATAGATTAATTAATTTAATAATTAATAACTTTTGATCTACTGGACCAAATTTAATGATTCAACTACCAAAATGATCCTCTTAACAAGAGGATTCTAGTAGCCCAAAATTGTTAAAATCCAATTACAGGATCCTGTGATTGGAATAGATTTGTGTTACTATAAAAGTTTTATTAATTTATTAAATAATTATAACCTATTTATAATAACACAAATTTATTTCGATCTTAGATCCTGTGATTGAATTTTAACGATTTTGGGCTTTCTGGAATCCTCTCAATAAGAGGATTCTAACAAGCTGAAAATCGTTAAAATCCATTCACAGGATCCTAAGATCGAAATAAATTTGTGTTACTATAAATGGGTTATAATTATTTAATAAATTATAGTAACACAAATCTATTCCGATCACAGGATCCTTCGATTGGATTTTAACAATTTTGGGCTCACTAGAATCCTCTCATTGAGAGGATCATTTTGGTATTTGAATCATCAAATTTGGTTAAGTAGATCAAAAGTTATTTACTATTAAATATTATATTTAATAATCGTAAAATCTGATTGGCTAATTGTGGTATCAGGTGTGGGTGGGTGGGGTAGGCTCATACAGTCAAAATCATAAGTGTCCCACCCTCTAACTTTTTAAATTAAAAAGATACAGCTTTGAAACTTTCACAGTAAATAGTACTCAATAAATATATATCAGTGAATTTTTCATAATTTTTTAATCACTACAACAAAAATTAGATGAGAGCCAACTTTTTGATTGATTTTTTTTTAAAAAAATAAAAAAACAATTGAAATTAATCAAAAATTAATAAAAAATTAGGATCAAAATCAAAAATTTCAAAAATTTAGTATTTTAAAATTCAAGCATTTTTATAGTAGTTACAAAAAATTTGAGTCGATTTGATGAGATAGTTGTTGAGAAATTAATTTTTGAATTTTAAATTTAAGTATTAGAAAGTATCATAGAAAAAAAGTTGTGTGACTAGGTTTTTATTAATTTTAATATTTATTTTCTATATTAAAATTAATAAAAACCTAGTCGCGCAACTTTTTTTTCTATGATACTTTCTAATACTCAAATTTAAAATTCAAAAATTAATTTCTCAACAACTATCTCATCAAATCGGCTCAAATTTTTGTCACTACTATAAAAATGCTTGAATTTTAACATACTAAATTTTTGAAATTTTGATTTTGATCCTAATTTTTTATTAATTTTTGATTAATTTCAATTGTTTTTTTTTATTTTTTTAAAAAAAAATCAATCAAAAAGTTGGCTCTCATCTAACTTTTGTTGTAGTGATTAAAAAATTATAAAAAAAATTCACTGATATATATTTATTGAGTACTATTTACTGTGAAAGTTTCAAAGCTGTATCTTTTTAATTTAAAAAGTTAGAGGGGGGACACTTATGATTTTGACTGTAGTAAACAAAAATCAGCTGATTTCTGGAAGCTCTCTAACAGTTATGCAATATGTTATATAAAAATTTGTTATAATAAAATATATATTTTATTAAAATTACTATAAACTTTGAAGCCAAGATTCTTTTCAATCTATATATTAATTTAAAATAAAATTTTGTGATTATATAGAGCAAAAAAAGAAGAATAAACTTACCTTTTATACCAAGTTATAGTTCTGCTATTTTTGCACAAACCAAAAATATAACTTTATCAAAAACAAATACTTGCCAATTTTAAAATATTAAGTATATATAAAATTATGTTCTGAACAATATTACTTAGAAGATTAGCGCGGTTACCTTGTAAGAAAAATGGGTTCATCAGAAAGTTTCAAAAGGTGTTAACTAATAAAATGTGATAGTTGTTCAACAAACTCTATATGTTTAATACTTTTAATTAATAACATTAGTATTATACAATAGGGCATGATAAATAGTTGCTAAGTAATTATTTATTACACTTTATTGTTTAATAATAATTTTATTTTAAAGTGTTAACCTATATAGGGTTTGTAGAATAACTATTATACCCTATTGATCAACACCTCTCAAAACTTCCTAATGACTTATATATGTACTAAAGTTAAAATTTTTAGGTTTTCAATGTAAACTTTTTTTTATTAGAATAACCTACTTTGAGCTCTTAGGCAAAGTTGTTTAGCATATAATTTTACTTCTGTTTAGAGTCAAAATATGCTTTTATAGACCTTTTGTTAAAGAACAATAGGTTAATATTAAGAACACTGATACAACTCATATGATTCTAAAAAAGAAAATTTTGCATAAAAATTCATCAAACATTGTATTTTTATATAGTAAATTTCAAATTTTGCTTTATTTTATACATTTATTTGGCTAAAATACTGCTAAAATTATACAAACTCAGATCTGAGTTGTATCAGAGTTCTTCAATGTTGGTTACTCTAATAAAAAAAGGGTTATATTGAAAACCTAAAAATTTTAGCTTTACTATATATATAATCTATTTTTCTTACAAGATAACCTACTCTAATTTCTTAAGTGAAGTTGTTTAGAGTATGATTTTATATACACTTATTAACTTATAATTGGCAGGTATTTGTTTTTGACAAAGTTTATTTTTGATTTGTACAAACATAGCAGAACTATAATGAAAAGTAAGTTTATTCTTCTTTTGCTTTATATAATTACAAAATTTAATTTTAAATTAATATGTAGATTGAAAAATATTATTGTTTCAAAGTTTATAGTAATTTTATATATATTTTTAAAATTTTATATAAACCAAATTAATATTTAACATATCAGATAACTAATAAGTGCATTTTATAATAATTGTTATTTGATATATTTATGTGTAATTTATTTATTTTTTATATAACAGATAAAAGATAAATACAAAAATTTAAATAAATTTTATTTATATCCATATAAAAATAGTCTAAATTACTTTAGTTATTTTTAAAAGGTGGCTAACAATAATCCTTCTATGTACTATATCAGCAAATTTTATATATAGATATTGATCGATATATAGCACTTAATCGTTTTATATCAATTATAAAATATCTTTATATATTGATTAATTGGACAAAAATCAATATATATCTATAATTGATATATATCATTTTTTATATTAAATTGTTATATACCTATAAATCGATTATAATCATAATTATTTGAAATGATATATAATGATTAACAGATCTTTGGCCGGTCACGAATAATAAAAAAAAAAAGTTCAAAATTTCTTAATCTCATTTGATCTATAAGCTACCAAGGATCATAAAAACATATTTCAAAAATGTGCCAAAAAACTTAAAAAAAAAAAGCCATGTTGAGCAATTTTTATCCCCTCTTTCTTCTCCCCCTTTTACACCTCTTTTTCTTTTATCTTTCTCTTCCTTTTTTTTTATTTTTAATATTTTGAATATATTTGAAATATTTTAGGATGATCTGTAACCTGGATTATATCAAAACACGTTTGACTAATATTTTCGAAATGTTTCAATGATTTTTGATGATTGTAGTACAAGATCAGATTAGATCTTTGTATATTTTTTGGTTTATAATTTAGATCTTCTATCAATTTTATATTGTTTTTTCGTTTTTCTTTGTTTTATTTCATTTTTTTTGTTTTATTTCATTTTTTTTTATTCCTATTTTTTTTATTTTTTAATTTTTTTTATTTTTATTTTTACACTTTACCACTAGCACTTTGCAAGAAATCCAATGACTTTTAGCACTTTGTGCAAGCCAATTTAGCCTTTTGACACTTAGCAAGAACATACAACTACTTTCTTCAGCAATTTCGAAAGTTCAAAAATGAAAGTTTTCGCAAGTTTTCACAAGTTTTTGCAAGGTTTCATTTTATTTATTTTTTGTTTCATATTTTTTGTTTTTGTTTTTTTTTATTTTTATTAATTTATTTTATTCCGGGACTTTGCAAAAGCCTTCAACAATTTCTGAATTGCAAAAACACAAACTCGAAATGGAGATTTGGGGCTTTGTTTATTTTTTTATTTAGTTTGCTTGCATTTTTGTTTTTTGTTTGTTTTCTTTTTTTTACTTATTTTTTTAATTTTATTTTATTTATCCTTTACTTCTTTCAAAACTTTGCAAGAAAATGATTTGACTTTTTCGGCACTTTACAAGAGCACTTGCAAGTCACGAATATGAATGAATTTAATTAAATATAAGTGAATATGAGTGAATATAAGCAAATATAATAGTTTATTTTTTTTGTTTTGATTTATTCAGTATTTTTTTCAGTTTTGTTTTTTGTTTTTTGTTTGTTTTTTTTTTACTTATTTTTTTACTTTTATTTTATATTATTTATATCTTACTTCTTTTGAAACTTAGCAAGAAAATGACTAACTTTTCTGGCACTTTACAAGAATATCTATTTTAACTTTACTGGCATTTTGCAAGAAATAGCAAATATGAGGAATATAAGTGAATATAAGCAAATATAAGTAAATATTAGCAAATATAAGGAATATTATAGTTTATTTTTTTTGGTTTCATTTTTTTATTTTTTTTGGTTTCGTTTTTTTTGGGTTTATTTTTTTTGTTGTTTTTTATAATAATATATAATAAAATATGTAATATTTAAAATAACATATATAATAATAATAAATAAAAAAAATAAAATTTTATATTAAATTGCGAATAATTTAAAATATTATATAATACAGTCAGACCTCTCTAAATGCATATTGTTGGGACCAGCTCGGAGTATGCATTTAAGGAGGTATGCATTTAGAGAACATTTATTTTTATAAGTCAAAATAGCGAAATGTGGCATGCTTCCATTTAAATTTTTTTTTCTTACTAAGTTAACAATACATGTCCACTAATTGAAAGTTGTAGAGCTCGTCGAAACACATCTAACAGTAGTTAAATCATCCAAATTGGCCCAGTGGATGGCGATTTATCATCGAAAAATGATCAGATGACTATATAAAAATCTGTAACAGAAATTACATATGAAAATTACTATAGGCGAAATGTAGCGTGCTTCCATCTAAAACTTTTTTTAATACTAAGTTAATGATACATAGCCACTAATTGAAAGTTGTAGAGCTCATCGAGACGCATCTAACGGTGGTTAGATCATCCAAATCAGCCTGGTGGATGGCGAGATATCGTTGAAAAACGATTGGCCAACTATATAAAATCTCTGTAAACAATTAGAGATTTTATATAGTCGGCCATTCATTTTTCGATGATATCTCGCCATCCACTGGGCTGATTTTATTTTTATTATGTTTACAAAAATTTTAAGCTTTTATGCATATTGAAACAAAATCGAATTTTAAACACTGCAATATAATAGTCTCAGAGGATGATCTAACTACCATTAGATGCGTCTCGACGAGCTCTACAACTTTCAATTAGTGGCCATGTATCATTAACTTAGTAAGAAAAAAGTTTTAGTTGGAAGCACGCCACATTTCGCCTATAGTAATTTTCATAAGTAATTTCCGTCACAGATTTTTATATAGTCAGCCAATTGTTTTGATGATAAATCACCATCCACTAGGCCGATTTGGATAATTTAACTACCGTTAAATGCATTTTGACAAGCTCTACAACTTTCAATTAGTAGACATGTATCATTAACTTAGTAAGAAAAAAACTTTTAGATAGAAGCTCGCCACATTTTGCCTTTCTCCAGTTGATAAATAGATTATCAATTAAGCAAGTTATATGATATACAAAATCATAACATGTAGTCCTGATTTGATTGGCCCGTGGTCACGTGATATGCATTTATAGAGGGATTTATATAGATGGGCCAAGAAAATAGTATGCATATGCAGAATAAAGAATATGCACTTATTTATTAAGCCTGTCAATAGGCCAAACAATTAATATACATTTAAAGAGGTTATGCATTTAGGGGGATGCATTTAGAGAGGTCTAACTGTAATAATAAATAAAAAATAAAGTTTTATATTAAATTGCAAAAACTTGCAAAAACTTGCGAAAACTTGTAAAACATTTAAAAATTTGCAAAAAGTACGATTATGTGAATATAATAATTATATAATTATTAATTAATATTATATCAGATATATGTTGATTAATTGGCAAATTTTATATATAGATATATGTCGATTACTAACTAGATAAGATATATATCGATACTAAATACCCCTGCCGATTTCTATCAATAGTGATAATAATTGATATATATCTGATAATCGGATATATATCGATTACTATCACTATCGATAAAAATCAGCAGGGGTATTTAGTATCGATATATATCTTACTGGTTAGTAATCAATATATATCTATATATAAATTTGCCGATGTAAATAAAAATATCTAGTTTATTAGAAAATTTTTTCAAACCCTTAATTTAAATTTCAAAATCTAATTCTAGATTTAATATTTGAATTAAGGCTATTTGAAGATAATTTTTTAGTTAACATCATTCCTCAGTTGAAGTTCTCTAAAAAATAAACAACCAATTAACACTTTGAATGATTCTTACCAATCACCTGATTTACATCAACCAATAAAATTGACCCATCTTTTTTTACTTTTATATGTTTATTTCATATATTCCTTTCATTTTATAATTCTTCTAGTAGTTCTAGAAAGTAATGTTAACCAAAGAATCAACTTCAGACCACAGTAGTACTTCTCTGTCATCACTTTTTATAGTATAATAACAAATTCTATATAATCATTTTAAGTCTTGAAAAACTTCATTAATAAATTTATAAAATGTTTCTACAGTATGGGTCAGCATAAGACATTCACCTTTTCTGAATGAGCAAAATTTTAATAAGATTTTTTTATGATAAAAATGATAAAAATATTAACCAATCAAAATACTTGAATTTATATATATATATACCCAATTTTTAAAAATTATTTGTTTTAAATTGTAATAACTTTTTAAAATTAAAAAATTATGAAAATCCTTCTTTCAGATTGTTATTTAAATTAGGGATGGAATGTCTAAAATTTTTCTTAATTGTTTAATAATTTAACTGTTTAATAGTTTAATTTGGCTAGCATTAAAATAATCCAGCCTACGATCAACATAATTCTGCTCGGAACTATAGAGCAATTTTTAAACAATTAAATGGTTTATCCCTAATTTAAATAAAAAACAATAAATTTTAAAGTGACATATTTATTTTAACTTAATTTAAAAAAAAGTTATAACAAATTAGATGTTGTTATTGAATAAAATTCTCTATAATAGATCTTGATAAATATAAATAGAACTACAGACTACATATTAAGTTATTCCCATTTAGTATGTTTTACCACTTATTTATAATATTCAAAATATTTTTAAGCCCACATTATTCATATTTTAAACAGTTAAAATTAATGATATTTTTAACACTAAAATATTTATCTTAATTGATGATCCGCCAGTCAACTGATGCATGATCATAGTGTAACGTGATGCAAATTACTATGTAAATCACTTGGGAAGATTGAAGATCAAGGAACCCAGTGATATCTTCATGATAATCACATCACATGATAAAGTGTTCATCCTACGTTAGGATTAGTGTTAGGGTTAGGTGATAGGTTAATTTAGCCTAATTTGGTTAGTGCTAGTAAACAAATGACATAATTGCATGATTTCACGTGATGTGATGATCACTGGGTTCCTTGTTCTTCAAGTGTCCCAATCACTTATAGACGAAATGCCACGATCACCCAAGGAAAAATATTTTTCTTACTAAGTTAGTGAGTCATGTCGACTAATTGAAAATTGTAGAGCTCGTCGAGACGCATCTAACGGTGGTTAGATCATCAAAATCGGCCCAGTAGATGCGGAGATATCGTCGAAAAACGATTGGGCGACTATATAAAATTCTATATAAACAAACATTTATTTACATAAAATTTTACATAGTCGCCCAATCGTTTTTTGAAGATAACTCAGCATCTACTGGGCCAATTTTGATGGTCTCACCACCTTTAGATTCGACACAATGAACTCTACGACTTTCAATTAATCGGCATGATTCATTAGCTTAATAAAAAAAAATATTTTTCCTTGGGTGATCGTGGCATTTCTACCTATAATATAGATTATTATAGCAGAAATGCCACGATCACCCAAGGAAATATATTTTTTTTACTAAGTTAATGAATCATGCCGATTAATTGAAAATTGTAGAGCTCATTATGATTAATCTAATGGTGGTGAGATCATCAAAATTGGCCCAGTATATGCTGAGTTATCTTCAAAAAACGATTGGGCGACTATGTAAAATTTTATGTAAACAAATGTTTGTTTACATAGAATTTTATATAGTCGCCCAATCGTTTTTCGACGATATCTCCGCATCTACTGGGCCAATTTTGATGATCTAACCACCGTTAGATGCGTCTCGACGAGCTCTACAATTTTCAATTAGTCGACATGACTCACTAACTTAGTAAGAAAATATTTTTTCCTTGGGTGATCGTGCATTTCGTCTATAAGTGATTTATATAGTAATTTGCGTCACGTTACACTATGATCATGCATCAGTTGACTGGCGGATCATCAATTAAATAATCAAATTATATAAAATTTCCAAGTATATACTGTATTTCAATAATAACAACTGCACATTAATTTGAATCTCTGCGCATTATTTGAAACACATGCACTCTATTTTGGGTAAAATAAGAATTTTTTCAAATTACATATTTTAAGAAAGTATATACTTACTATCTCAAATTATTAAAATATATTATGTCATATAAGGTGTATATGTTTTATTTCATATAATATGTCTAATATTTTTAGTATCAAATTTCAATATGTCCTAGCTTGCTATTATATATATTAGATAAAGGTGGATACATATTATTTCAGGATGCACATATGTTATTTCGATTAATACTTGTTATTATGAATTTTTATGAATAATACCTCTCTTCTGTTAATGCTTTTCCAAACTCTGAATCAAGTCTACTAGAATTAAGATTCTAAAAAGTTAATGTATTATTTTTGGAGAGTGTTTCTGTCACACTTCAAAATTGATTTTATTATTTTGAATATTTAAAGAAGTCAGAGTAGAACTCTTCTTGCAGAGAATCTTAACTATTAATTCTGATGTTTAAATTTTTTTTTTAAACACTTTCTATGAAGGGATGCTAAAAGGCGTAATTTCTGATGCTTTAAATTTAAATTATACTTAATACTAATCCATAGAAGTAATAATACCATATTACTGCGGAATAGCACATGGGCGCTATTTCGAAAATCGCATACCATAAAAATAGCATACTGGGTTTCGAAATAATGCCCATGCGTGTCCCGAAATAGCGTGCACCTTATATAGTATATTGTTATAGATAAATAAATAAATAAATAAATAAAATACCATACAGGATTACTACCTGTTTACGTACAGTATATACGTACATGAATAACAAATTGAAGATCTATAATTTAGGAAATTATTTGCCGCAAAGCTATGTATTTTCTATTTAAGGAGATTATTTTCAAATAAATATTTATATACCATATAAAACTAGGTTGGTTTTGAAATAGTGCACATGCATGTACTCAAAATACCACACAGGTGATCGAAATACCGCGCAGGTGTGTGCTATTTCGCTGTAATATGGTAGTAGTTTTATAAAGATTTTTGATTATAAATAATTTTCATTAAGCTTAAATGTTTATAATTCTTACATATCCTTAAAATATTGCAATCAAGATTATATAAAACTTCTTCAAGGTATCTTCACTTTGTATTTTTCATAATAAACCCAGTTTTTAATTCCATTATACAAATAATCATTAATATATACAATATTCAAATAATAATTTGGAAGGTAATTCAAAGGAGTAATAATGTGTTCTTTTAGGGATTTGGATGAAAATCCTGACAATCAAAATCCTAAGCAATAAAAAAACCTGATATTAAAAATCATGACAAACAAAAAATAAAATTCTATAAGCAATTTTACTATAATCTCTTAAGCCCTAACCTAACTTAGGCGTTTACCCTAACTCTAACCTATGATTCACATAACACTAACCTTAAATGAACTAATAATTTTTGTTGATGGGATTGTCAGGATTTTTACTGTCGGCATTCTGCTTGTCAGGAATTTGGCTTGCACACATTCTTTCACATTAGGGATGTTAAGTGGTTTGTTCAGTCCAGTTCTGGTTCAGTCCCAAGAAGTTCAAAAAAAAAAAATGAACTGAACTGAAGTTCATGAACTTTAGTTTAACTTTAAAGTTTAAACTTGAGTTGGAACTTGAGTTCATAAACTCAAAACATAAACTTCAGGTTAGCTTCAAGTTTAAGCTCGAGTTTATGAACTAAGTTTATTTAGTGTGAATAATTTACTTTATATTCATTACTTTAAATATTTAGTTTATATTAAATATATGAGTGCTGCCAAGAAAAAAGGCCACTCGGACTTTCAAGTATATTAAAATCTAATATGCTTGAAAGTCCGAATGGCCTTTTCCTTTGGCAACATATACAATATATACTTAGATATATTTAGATGTACCAAATATAATAAGCGATATTGTACCAAAAAACCTGTACCTTTACACAAGATTCTAACATGTATATATATTTTTTGGTGTATCTACTTATCTGTTATATCAATAAAACTATATATTATGGTTGAACTACTAGTTCATAAACTAGGTTTCTAAACTAGTTTTATAAATTAAGTTTACAGTCAAACCCCGCAATAGTCACATTCGCATTAGTCACAATCTCGCTATAGTCACCTTAATTTTTTTATTTAATTATATATACTATATATAAATTTTAGCTCGCATTAGTTACAATCTCACAATAGGCACATAGAAAGTCTGATTTTGGCATGTGACTATTGCGGGGTTTGACTATATAAACCAGATTTATAAACCAAGTTATGAACTAGGTTATGAAACTGGTTCGAAAACTACTAGTTAATTTTTCTCTGAGCAAACTACTAAAAAAACTAGTTTGAACCGGGTTTGAACCCGCTTCATCTGAACCACTTAACATCCCTATTTCACATTTAACAATTAAAGAACTAATTTTATAAACTTTTATATATCACTGGTAATAAAATGGTGGCGTATTATAGGGCTGAAGCTTTAAGTATTAGTTCTAAATATTTTGGTTAAAAAACCCATAAAGTTAGTACTATAGCTTATCTAATATATCAAAATATATAATATCTATACTACCTAATTCTGAATTTGTCTGTTTAAACATTTTTGATTGGTCGATATCCAAAAAATGGACCTGAACGTGGGAAAACTAATCGAGTAATTATTGTCTTATTTATTATTATGAGATGCCGTGAACGAATCACAAGCATCTATTTGTTACAATACCAGATTCCAAATCCATGACGTAGCAATGATGACTGATAAGTATGAGGTAGTGGTGACGGATATTGTGAGTATGGGAATGCGTAAGGATGATGTATTAAGTGAGGATGTTGTGAATGAGTAAGTATGAGGTCATGAAAATTGGCTATTTAAGAGGAGAAAAGTAGGAAATTGTTCTCCCTCTTTTGTCTTTACTGCTAGCTCGGCACAAGTCTAGCTTCATCGTTAACACCACGTGGTCAAATACAGAAGTGAAATAATAATATTAACAAAAGACGAAAATGAAGTTCGTGAGTATTGCCAGCTGTGTTGGCTCTGGAGGATAGTCTAGGGAATGATTTAGAAAAATGGCATCATGGGTTAAAGAACACACTGGATCGTTTGCCAGTGGAAACATTGAGGTGGCTATGTAGTGGTAAAGGTTTGTTGTAGGTGGGAGTTGTTGAAAGATTAGTAGAAAGTGTGGTTAGTGAAACGAAGAAAAAAGGTAGAGTGGCGAATAGTAGTCGAAAGAGAAAAGCGTGGGAAGGGGGAAGCATTATTGGTTTAGAGGATGTTGCAGACAAAGGTAATTTTGAACAGAGGGCAATAGCTGGTGAGGGAAATACTATAACACAAGAATGGGTGCTACCAGATTTGCAGTTTCTGGTGTTGGAAAGATCTTTATAAAGAGCAATACGACCAATGGTAAAAAGGCTGTAGCGGAAATTAAAAGGAAGGTTCAGCCAATGTATATTGGTAAAAAGAATTGATATTTCACAAAGTAAAGTTGAGTATAATTAGGATCAATTCAAATATGATGTATAGTGTAAGATTGATCGGTATATAGATAGTACGCTGGTTAATATGGATTGGAATTTGATAGATAAAACGCAAGATGTGACAGCTACAAGGGCATTTTTACTGAGATTTGTGGGTAGAGAATGTTGGGATGTGACTGTGGAAATAAGACTCTTCAGATGAGAACCCCATGGAAGCTTTTTTAACGAAAAGCTGGCGAGTGCAATAACAAATGCAAGTGCAAATGTAAAGCAAGAACAAGTGCTCTGCAATAGATAAAAAAAACATATTAATAAAAAATATTATATATATTAGCAAATACTAAGAAAAAATTACATTCCACTGAAGATTAATTTCTAGAGTCTTTCATAAATTTTTGGTCTGAATTTTTCCCGTCCGGATTATCTGATAATTAATAATTTTTTTTGGCAATTATTAATAGTTCGTGGTTTTATGTTGATCTACCAACCAATAGAATTATGGTTATAACCAAAATGTGATCGATGTGCTAAAACCATGTAGCAATATAATCAAATTATTGTGCTTTAACACTTTTTATTGGTTATACACCCAAGTTATGATCAGAAAATAACATCACAATTAAAATTAATTAACGAATGATAGTACCAAATTAACCTTAATCACATACAATACTGTGTAACAAAATTCTTTACGATGTCATGGGAAATTTTGTCACCTGACGAATTTAGCTGACCCAACCAACGTACGATGCAATTTCCAACCGATTACTGCATTTCTACAGTATTGTTAATAAGTTCTGATGACTTTACTATTACTACATTTCTTTTATAAATAGTAAAGCATTACTACATCACTATCAAATTATTATACATTTTCAGGTTGTAAATTTTTGGTCAGAATTTTTGCTGTCCGGATTATCTAATAATTGCTAATTTTTCTGATGATTCTTATAGTTCGTAGTTTTATATCAATCCACCAACCATAGAATCATAGTTATATTCAAAATGTAATCAATGGGCTAAAACTAATATAGCATAAGATCGGTTATTATGCTTTAATGCTTTTGGTTGGTTATATAACCCACATTATGTCATCACGATTCAAATTCGTTAGCAATTGTTGATCATAATAACCAAATCAGCCTAAACCGCATACAGTTGTGTATCGATTTTAACAAAATTCTTTGAGAAATTTTGTCACCTGACCAAATTAGCCAATTCAATTGCTGTTCGATACAATTTCTGACTGATTACTACATTTATACTAAATATAAATTAATAAGCCCTAATAACCTTATTATTACGTTACCTCATGATTAGTAAAGCATTACTACATTGTTACTTTTACACATTTTCAGGGCAAAATTTTTTTGCCATCTGGATTATCTAATGATTACTAATTTTTCAGCGATTCTTATATCAACCAATAAAATCATAGTTATATCCAAGATGTGATCATGTACTAAAACTAATGTAGCATAAGATCAAGTTATTATACTTTAACGCTTTTGATTGGTTATACAACCCAAGTAATGATCAAGAATGCCAACACAATTCAAATTCATTAGCAATTGAAAATTTTCAACTAATTACTACATTCCTACAGAAATGTAAATTAATAAGCCCCGATGACTTTATGATTACTACATTTCTTCTGATGTTACCTCATAATTAGTAAATCATTGCTACATTGTTACTATCGAATTATTACACACTTTCGGGTTGTAAAATTTTGGTCGGAATTTTTGCCATCCAGGTCATCTAATAATTACTAATTTTTTCGATGATTCTTATATTTTATAGTTTATGTCGATCTACCAACCAATAAAATCATGATTATATCCAAAATATTATCAATGTGCTAAAACTTAGGTAGCATTATGAAAAAATTATTATGCTTTAACGCTTTTAATTAGTTATAAAACCCAATTTATAATTAAGCATGTCGTCACAATTCAAATTCACTACAATTTATAGTGCCACCAGAAATTTTGTTACCTGCCAAAATTACCAAATTAACGTTTCTGTGGAAATGTAAATTAGTAAGGCCTGATAACTTTATTATTACTATATTCCTTATATTGTCACTATCGAATTATTACACATTGTCAAGTATATTCCTAAATAGTAAATTCCCCGTTACCACATTCTTTGTAAATAATAGTATATCTTACCATTCTTGGTAATTTGATATTGTATATAAAGTCACGTGAAGTTAATTTTCCATTTTGCGTAACCTGGTATTTCAAAATTCCAGTTAACATGAAATTAGAAATTTAATTTTTTTGATCGGATCTATCGAGTAATTCCAGAAAATTAAGGTTAACAGATGACACCAGAGAAAAAAATTAAATGGCATAAATGGAATTATTTACACAATAGGAATTTAAAAAAAATTTTTTATTTTTTTTTGGGAGAAATTGGGTCAACGGTTTATGCGAAATGAAAAATTAACTTGTGTGGCCTAAAGGTTCGCTACATGGCATATTATAAACACCAAAAAGCAAGTTCTATAACAAAATTTTTTATAGTAACTTATAATAGAATTATGATTATTCTAATAATAACTTTAATCACAATACATATTAGAACAATAAATCATAGAAATCAATACAATTCAAATTTGGCTATGTACTGTATACTACAATAAATGATAATTTTTTACAATAAAATTTTTAAAAGTTATATAATTAAAAAAAATCTGTATAAGATTGGTGGCGCTTCGCGCCACCTATCGAACTAGTATAATATAATAAAAATCCAATTTATTAATATAAGAACATATTTTATAAATTTATATTAATACGTAACAACGAATATAAAGTCACAATGAAAGACATAATTAGTTAATTCATAAAGTCGTAATCTCTGTTCTTCAGCTAATCTCAGAATATGTACTTTTCTAATTTTTGTAACGTATTATAAGAAAAGTACTATTAAAACGAATATTAGCAAGAGCACGAACTCTTGATAGCAATAAATATGACTTGTAACGTATTCCTTGTCAATAATATTATGCATTACGATTTATGACTGTATTGCGAAGCTTTTTTAAAAGATTACGATCCTTGTCAGAAAGCTGGCAGGCGAGTAGTAGATAGTGTCTAAAATTCAGCATCAAATTGTGGGCGGGCCGCACATACATATGGTTCCTGGTGCGCTATGGTGCACAGATTTTTTTGAATATGTTCAAAACAAGCGTATAATAAATTTATTTTTTGTGTAATAAATACAGCACACATTAAAGCTTTAAACATATATATGAATTTAAAAAATCTAATGAGCGCATTCCTTCCATAATTTTAAAGGCTATGTGCGCAAAACGCATTGTTAAGGCACGGAAAATTTTTTTAATGTGCGCTTTGCCCTTTCCGTGCATTAATTTAGACAATGGTAGTAGAGACAAATATTTATGATTTTCTAAAAAAAAATAAAATTTAATAAATGCAGTATGGTGTTTAAACATACTGTATAATTATTTGTCGGTTCGACATCTTGGTCTGTATTTTCTTTTTCACCAAAAGAATTTTGTCGATTGCACTGATCTTGTCTTTTTTTAATTCACTACGTATTTACGTATTTCTATAATTTAACTGTTCCTCAAGAGCCATCGAAGCTAAATCTTTTAGTATCATTTCTCGCATTCTTTTGCTCATGCATAAAAATTCTTGTATTTTTTCATTTTATCATAAATTTCAATGTAAAAAAATATCGGTTTGAGCTATTAATTAATTTATTAGTCAATTTTGCTTTTAATTGCTGATTAAAGGTTCTACAGGGGTTGCCAAATTTTATTATTGCAGGGGCGGGAGCCGGACATTGGCAAATTTCCAAGTGTAAAGTTTTAGTCTTACACTTCGCTTTCCTCCGCCCAGCTAAATTAAAATGGATTTTGAGCTCACCCATAACATTGGTATGCCATTGGCAGTTTACAAGAAGACATCCAAAGGATGGCTAGCAAGTTGGCAAGACGAGCATTTTTTTTAGCTTGTCAATCACCTTGCATCCAAATACCTTTAACTAATTTGGTCGTTCGGTAATGTTATCATTGCTTTTATTTTACGCGAATATCAGCCAATAACAATTCTTTTAATTTTAAAATTAATATGCATTAAGTGTGTTATTAAATAGTTAGAAATTCTTTAATGATTTGAATGAATTTCAATTTTGTTTTTGCTTCAATGCAGTTATAATCAACTTAGTTCTAAATCAATAAGATTCCATTCCGACGTACAGCTTATATACCATATATACACGTTACTTAAAAATTCTACGCATTTTCATCGATTAAAATTACTCGGGCGATTTTTAATGCAGGCCATTAGTCTTAATATAATAGACTATTCGATAATAAAGATAATAATTTTAAAAATAAGTATTTTTCACCTCTACGCACTACATATTTTTTCTTCAAGATTTAGGATTTGCAAGAATATAGCCCATGTCTCATGAAATCTTTTGATCAAATATTACAAAGAAAAAATAAGCAAATTTTAATGGTAGAGGTCATTATGCCGAGTATCTAAATATGCAAAAAATTCTGTTTGTGTTTCCTCCAAAAGCATTAAAAAGAAGGTCGCCGTTCATAAACTAGGAATAGAAGTGTTACAAAGCTTAATGTTGCAGGTTCAATTTGAATATATAAACCCTAAAAATATCTATATATATTTGACCCTAACCCTAAATCCTAAAACGACCTTAAAAAATGCATACCAAAAATTTTTAATATTTCATATTTAAATAACATTCAGGAGGAACCTTGCACTCCGAACAATAAATTATAATACATACAAAAATAAAACCAATACAATAGTAGATATAAAGTAACTAATATATAATAACTAAGATTCACATTATTATAATTACTTAAAATCTTGTCACGCTTGCATTTAATCGATTGTTAAAAAAAAAAGGAGGGAAATTGATATTCCTAACACAGAACTGACAGCCCTCATACTGTATGCGAAGCGAATTTCATGAGTTCTATCACTTTGTCATAACTTTCAAACAATCGATATATTTCATAATAGAAAACTCTAGCAACTGCAAAATCTCATACTCACGGAAACGAAATCTCAATTCACTTATTGTATTAGTTCCCTAAAATTCGGGCGTATTATGTTTATCTCTAGACTTAAATAGATATTTCATAATAGAATGTTTTCACCGCAGCGAAATCTCTATTCACTTATTGTATTAGTTCTTCAAATTTGGGCCTATTATACATAATTATCTTCAGAGTAGGACCTTCATTTGATGGCTGATGTAAATCAATTACTACTCAAAGTACTTTTTGAGAATGTAACATTTCCCTAACAAAAATTACCTAAAAGTCATTTATAGCTTTTGAAGGAACTTTTAGATTCACTTCGCAAATATAATCAGTGCCCAAAAAGCTTCAATTAGAAGCGAATATTTTTTCATAAGTTTCGACGCTTTATGGTCAATAATCACATTTTGATCAGCTAATTGTATAAATGTCATCCTATGATAATTGTGATTACCTTATCTAATTTGTCAGTTTCAGTTTGGCTCCGCATATCATACCATACGTCCATGCACTACAGTATAATTCGAACTTTTTAGGCATTTTTTGACTGTTTCTTAGAATTATAGAATCGAATCGTTTATGCTGAGCAACATGATTGTGATGGTGACAGAAATTAGTAACATGATCGACATGTAAAATAGAACATCAGAGAATCACAAGCTGTGTTTTTAGTCGGCCCTTTCATCATCGATATGTTGAAATATGTTGCAGACTGTTACAATAGTTCGAATCATTTGATTAATTTACACAAATAGATAGATTAATATCTTTATGATCATATGACTATATCTTTTGTTATACCCGATATGACTATAGGCACATGGCGATCAATGACCATCATACATGTGATTACGTAGCGTAACACAAACCTAAAGATTCTAAAGAATCTAAAATATCTAATAGATCTAATAAATCTATTGTTTATATTATTTATTTTATTTATTTTATAACTATTAAATCTATCATATCTATCGGATATATTATATCAAGTATAACTAATTGATAGAATCGATATATTATAACTGATAGATATGATCGTTATTCTTATATATTATCTGACATGTATAAATATTGCTGATATTTCTACTGGAATGCCGATAGTTCTCTACAACTCAATAAAATAAATAAACTATTAGTGTCTTCATACACTAATTAACCAAAACCCTATACTCGTGTCTTCATACACTTAAGTGATTTAACGATCTAGTTCACGTGATTATTGCGTCAGTTCTCACATTACATAGTGTTAGTAAAAGTAGTTATAGTTTATAGATAAACTGATATGACTATCTGTATCTTCATATACATTTAGCCGTTTGCCTTTTTCATAAAAGCAAATCACATAAAAACCTCTATACACAATCACGTTCAATTTATTGAAACGTGAGGCTTTCAATTATTTTAAGCTCCAGTTTCACTAAACCATTTTAGAGGTGGTTTGAGTGCAACATTTTGGTGGTGACTGCGAAATACAGCTCAACCCAGTTTATTAAGTAATTGTATAAGTTCGATTATCATTAGAAATTGATAATTTTGGAATATTAAGATAAATTTCCGATAGCTTTACGATATTAATATAGGACACTCGCACTTATATTTAACAAGTGTATAGCATGATCGAAATAGTAAATAATTATATTACAACAAGTGTGTGCAATTGAAAGCCAACTTATTAAATTTGTGTTAAATTAACATAAGTCATGTAATAAAAGGCACTGAAAGTTATACTTGTCTGTAACAACAAGTCTAGAAGAGCCTGCGATAAGAGTCAACATACCTACTAGTATTGCTTATTAAGAAAGAAGACTACAAACAAAGAACGAAGAAAGTAAATGTTGAATAAATATCTAAAATAAATGTATAGAATGTATCCAAAGAATTAGAAATGGAATAGACGAAAATTTCATAAGGAGTTTAGATGCCCCTATTGTAGTGTGAAAGGACATAATGTTAGTAGGTGTCCTGATGCTAAAGAGTTAGAAGAAAAGTGCACCATACTTCTTACAACCTTTACCGATGAACAAGTCGCGGAAGTTCAAGAAATCATCAATAAAGCATTCGGTCACTCCGAAATCCATGAAGAACAAGTGCCCGAAGCCCTGGAATTCTTGTTAGAGGTATTAGAAGATATAACCTTCATCCAAAGGAACAAAGTATCGATACCCAAAGTTCGTGAGTCGCATTATGCCCCAGAAACTTCAGTAGAAGACGACGATAAAGGCTTAACAAATGAAAAGAAGAACCTAAAGAAAGAAGAAGCTGAATTAAACCTTGAAGCTGTTCTGGGAGACCTTACTAATATCTATCTCGAAGTCTTAAAGAATCAGATTCCGGAACCTACGAAGCCTAAAGAACCTGAACCTCAGTTCAAGAATCCTAGAGACTACAAATCGAAGATAGAAATGCTCAAACTTGATCTTGAAGATGATTTTGATATAGATGAAGAATCCCTACCAGATTACTGAAAGTTAGCTGAATTGGATGACGCTCTTGGAACGGAATTAGAAGAATTAGAGAGGAAAAATGAAATCATATATGAAGAAACTACATATAAAAGTGATCGTGAGATGTTAGTTGAGTACATTGAAGACAAAAGTAAAATAAATAAGGGGAATATATTAGAAGTATCCCTGGAAGGAGAAGAGTTACTTTATGCCTGCAAAACGTGGTCAAAAAAATTAAAGAGTTTCGATGAATAGTTGAATGGGAGAAAGAAACAAAGATGCCTACAGGAATTAGAGATAAAGCACCTGAAGAGTATTTAGGACTGGTCAAAAGTGACGATTTTGAATAATCAATTTGATCCCGATAGATTATTTTGTCGAAATGGAATCGGTCTTGAGAAAGTCTACGAAGTTTGGAAGAAGAAGATCGAAAAATTAAAAAGGGTAACCAGAAAATTTGAAGACAAAACTTTGAATAAACTCGAGAAGCATGTAGAATATGAACGAACTACCCCAAATCCTGAATATAAAACATGAATAAAATGGATATACGAGCTCAAGAAGATGATTAAATATTTATACAAGCTGAAGAACCCTAAAAGATGTGAACTAGCCAATAAAGAAGTTAATCTTCATAATGCCGATACTATAGAAAAGACAAAGACCAGTCTATTCAATCTTTGCAAGACTTAAACAACAAACTTCAAGAATTTAACATCATTAACAAACCTCAAACTAAAGAAATGGTATATACATCCGGATCTAAAGATAAAAAGAAACAGTGGACAAAAATGTTTCTCAGAAAAACAGCCATAATCAAGACAATATTATATGAAACCATTCGATACTTACTGATACAATGGTTATGTACCTGAATTTTCGATCCTGGTAGAATATTTGTTAAAAAAAAAAATTTTTTTTTAAAAAGTGACTTTGAGGAAGATCCAATAGACTTCTTCATTGATAAATGTGAAGACCTAGTAGAACTATTTAATCGATATATTATAACTGATAGATATGATCGTTATTATATATTATCTGACATGTATAAATATCACCGATATTCCTACCGGAATGCCGATAGTTCTCTACAACTCAATAAAATAAATAAACGATTAGTGTCTTCATACACTAATTAACCAAAACCCTATACTCGTGTCTTCATACACGTGTATAATCGTTTGTAATCGTTAAGTGATTTAACGATCTAGTTCACGTGATTACTGCGACGGTTCTCACGTTACATAGTGTTAGTAAAAGTAGTTATAGTTTATAGATAAACTGATACGACTATCTGTATCTTCATATACATTTAGCCGTTTGCCTCTTTCATAAAAGCAAATCACATAAAAACCTTTATACACAATCACGTTCAATTTATTGAAACGTGAGGCTTTCAATTATTTTAAGCCCCAGTTCCACTAAACCGTTTTAGAGGTGGTTTGAGTGCAACACTATTTTTTTCAAATTTTATTCTATTGACGAAAGTTTTAGTTTGATGTAATGTATAATATTAACTGGTTCTATTACGGAATTTCGAAAAGATGATTGTGCTATTCATATTTTAAGTCATCAGTGGACCTCAAAATTATTTTCATAAATTCTGGGACATCTGACAAAAATTGACTGGCCGAATATTTGTTGATTGATAAATTTTGATTCGGCAGTGATCATTACCGGGAACCACAAACTTATAAAATCGACAAAATTAGGCCGACCAATTTTTTGACAGAATTCATGGAAACAGATGTGATATGCGATAATTAATTTTCGGGGATGTTATTTCATGGTAAAAATAGTGATGCAGTAGAATCGTTCAATGAATTTACGACAATAAAACGGTTACGGCTACGGCAAAACTGCATGATCCCATAGTGTCATAACAAAATTTTGTATCGTAGCGTTATCAAGACCGCAATTGTCAATTGGGCAATAAATTATATGTAAGAACTACTCCATAAAAAATCATAATATAAATTTATTTAGTTTTATTGAAATCTTCTTTTGCTAGCGAAACTTTTGTTACAATGGATACACACAAGGAAATCTTTATATTGCACGGAAATGTTTAAGATTAATCAAGGGATAACGATTACATAGTCATGAAAATGTAGTAATAAATAGATATGTTGATTAAGATATTACATTAATTAAAATAATGTGAATCTTGGTCATTATATGTACTTGTTATTACATATCTAAGTTGTATTTTTTTTTTTTTATACGTATTATTTATTGTCTGAGCGCAATGTTCTACCCAAATGTTATTCAAATATGAAATATTAAAATTTTTGGTGTGCATTTTTTCAAAATCAGCTTAGCATATTTAAAACTCGCTATAATGACTTTTATCCATCAAATTTTGCATTTCTTTTCTTTTGGTAATATTCAACATGAGTCATGAACTATATACATACAAATATTGAAGAAAAATATGTAGTACATAGACGTAAAAAGATCGATCCAAATGTAATTAAAGAATAAGCCATGCGACATTAAAATAATTATTTTAAAATTATTTTTTTATTATCAAATAGTCCATTACATTAAGTTTCATGACCTGCATTAAAAATCGCCATTTTCAATCGATGAAAACGCATAGAATACATACTAGAAAGTATTGTGAGCTTGAGCCCTAATTCTTAGGTCTTACAATTTATAATTAAATTTAAAATAACATTTGAATTTTATAAATTTCTATTCTTTAAATAAAAATTTAAAATCATATTTTAATTTAATAAATTTTTACTATTTAAAATTAAATTTAAAATAATAATAAAATTTTATAAATTGCTATTATTATTTAGAATTAAATTCAAATACTAATTGAATTTTATAAATTTCCATTACATTTAAGATTATATTTATAGTAAAGGTATAAGGAAAGCATTCTTTGTTCTTTTGTTGCAAGCGTGAATTTTGTCCCAACTTTTGCAATCTGTCAAAAGGAAAGACACTATCGAAAAGAAGATCAGTAAGGGTACGAACCATTGGTACACCCACATGTAAGACCTGTTGCAATTCCCATTTATGACAGCTTGCGGTAATATCAAACCTTGTGATTTTATGAATTGTGATTGCCCAGGCAAGACACAATGGAGACTGTATGCAAGAGCAAGTTCCCAATTTTACCTAGGGTACTTAATAAGTCGCATTGTCACTATTTGATTAGATAGTGTTTGATCTGTATAGTTATCCATTTTGAGCAAAATGATATAACCGAAGGAAAACATTCCACACAAATAGGGCAATAACTTAGAAAATTATGTCAGTAAGTTGACAGGTTGGAGACGCATTTCTAAATGAATTTATTGCACGTTATCGTTATAATTTTAATAATCGTTGAAAATTATTTATAGCATATTATCGTTATAATTTTAATAAATCGGTCGAAATTTAATTACAACAGAAATCATGCTCTTATTTATGCTGTCTCCTTTATTTATCTGTTTGACTTGACTTGCCTATCAAAATATGACTATTATTAGCCGTTGCCTGTCTTTAGCGACGAGCTTTTCTTTTTTCTAATTACTTTTCTATACGCTAGCTGCTATTCTTGAATATTGAACTCTTTCGTTTTCTTTTCACTTCATTTTTTATGCTATTTGTTCGGCCGTATATGTTTGTTTGTGTTTTGTCATTCGAAAAATTTACCAAAGAAAAAAGTATACACTTGCGACACAATGACATTTTTTTGTTTTATTTAATATTTACTTATGATACAAAGATATATTTATGAAGAACAGGATATCATGGAGTTATCAATAGTTAAACTTTTTCTCTAATTTTTTTTGCATCATTATAATAACGCATTTTTAAAGTAAGTAGCAATATTTTACGGTAAACTGATTACTGTATCAAAAATTGAACCTAATTTAGGTTAAAGTTTTCGAATTTTGAACCTAAATCAGAACCATTTGATGCAGAAACCGGATATTGCCGAAAATTCGTAGACTTACGCTTCATTTCCCTCAGCTCCAGCCAATAACTCAAATAATAAAATTACCTTTAAAGTTCGTTGCCTTGTAAAAAATAAAAAAATAGGTCGAGATAATAAAAAATTAAACTTTTTTATAAATTTGGAATACCTCATATTCTTCCACTGAAAAACCTGAATCATCATTTCTAATTGGTGCCTCATATGAACAACAACGACAATAACTAAATGAATTAATTTGAAAATCATCACCAAACAAACCAAGATCACAACCACCCCCAAAATATGGACCAAAGTCATAATAATAACAAAATGCATTATCTGAGTGTTTTACACGACTTAAAATAGAATTCTTGACATTGCCATTTTTTTTCAATGAAAAAATAAAGCTTTCATTGCAGCTGACATATTCAGTACTTGATGATTTTTTCCATTCAATAGGATTATATCCACCAAGAATTTCATCAGTGTCTTTAACCTTTATAACTACAACTGTATTTTTCTGATTATTGCATAAATTCCAAAATGCTTCAGGAGTAAAGCCATCTCTGCTTCCACGAAGAATTAATTTAAATTCATAAGGATTATTTATTGTAGAATATATATCAGTTTTCTTATCAATCCATGAAGCGATTTCAGCTGCATGTGTTTCACTAATTACTTTTGAAAATGATTCAGTCGTTCTAGTCGGTAATTTTTGTATTAAAATTTTACGAGGAGGAAGAATTATTGATGATATCTGCTTGTCCGAATTAGCAAGTCTTTTTAATATATCATTCCAAAGAGTTTTTTCAAGAATTCTTTGATATGGCTGTACATTATCAATAATGTCATCACTAGATATTTGAAATTAACGGATACATGGTAAACAGTTTATTAGAGTAGTCTTTAAAGATTGAAAATTTTCATTAGACCAGTCTTCAAAATTAGATGGTAAACTAGGATTTTGAGCAATTCCCCAAGTAATAACATATTTCCAAATTTTTCCTTCATCCATTTGTAAATCATCACGTTTAATAAGCGATACTAAAGCACTTTTTGGAAGAGAAATGAAATCTTCAGTGTCAAAAACTTTATCTGGATATTTTGCTATAATGTTATTACACCAATTATGTAGATCTTGAAAGTTGTTATTTTGAATACTTGCTTTATAAACATGAGCAAAGCGTAATCGAAGCCAGGAAGCTTTAGTTTCAATTAAATGATTTTCAAAATATTTAGCCAACTCCTCAAGAAGAAAATTATTAGACATAATCATTAATTCAAAAATAAATGATGAGTCAAGATTATCTAATGAAATCACTCCTCCGTAAATATACCTTTATAAAAAAATTTATCTTAATAATCTACTAAAAATATATAATAATATATTAAATATTCTATAACTTACTTGATGATTATTTCAAATTGCTGAATCGTGACATGTTTCAAATTAATTGTTTTAATATTATCTGAATTCCTATTAATCTTATCTAACTCGTTACGAAAATGGGTTCGGGTCCCATAGCTTAGTTGTTAAGTTCCCGTTCCCCCACAGACAAGGTCAACGGTTCGAGTTCGGCTGGAGGTAAATACTCTGTAACCAAAAATTGGAGCCTATAATCGGATGCGAAGCCCTGTGGCGAAGTCCATGTGAAGGTACATGCTTGAATCAAGGAATTCCCGGAAGGAAACCGATACGGCAGAGAGCGGGCACTATTATAGTGAGAAATGTGGAGAATGCCGTCGACGTTTGTGGAAAAGGATTGGCCTTGCCAATTATGGAATCACCTCTGGCACAAAAATCCAAAACCGGTATAGATGTGGGATCTACGTCCGTTATGGTAGAGATTACTTCGAGGGTAAAATAGCCCTAAGCCTGAATGGATAAAAATAAGTTTGGTGTTACATAGTAACATTGAAAACCAGAGACTTTAAATAGGGAACCCACAGGCGGGTTCCAGGTATAGCAATTAGTAGGTAACCTGCGGGCGGAGCCTTTAAATAGACAATGACTAAAATTGTACGCGTGGCTAATTGTAGTCTCGTTGATATGTAAAATGTAATACCCCCCTATTTAATATAGGTTGTATACTTAATAAAAACCATGAGAGCAAAGAAGTCTCTCTATAAACCGTAAAAAAA